>JAQIXV010000412.1:0-38481 GCA_034700625.1 Tectocepheus velatus | reverse complement strand
AGATTTTCTGACAGTTTGAAGTGAGGGCACTCCCGGCGCTTACAACTCTACCGACGCCTCCTGAGCGAGGTATCTCCGACTTCCGAGTGCACCGGTAACCGTGTGATAATCAAGCGAAGGGGCGTCACTTCATGAGTTCAGTCGGGGGATCAGAAGGCGAGGGTTGGGAATAACGATTCGTTTGGGCGCCTTCTGATTGGGGACAGACAATGACTGCACAGGTTGTGTGTAGAGAAGGTTTTGCGGTGGGATTTAGTTTTGGACGAAAATTCCTGTTTCGAGAGATCGTCTCTTTTGGCGGTAATCAGTCAAAGAATGGCCAGAATTAGTACTTTTGGTACAGAAGTTCAGTCCCGTTACAACCCGACAGAAAAAGTGTTGAATTTTCAATGGTCTCAATTCTGGTCGAAAGGTTGGACCTCAAAGGGTTCTCATGTTTTTGGCTCAGAAGAGGACTTTAAGTTTGTTTGCGATTTGTCTTTTGGATTGAGTGATGGTTTGGTTTCATTGAAAACAATTTTATTCAATGAAATAAAATAAAGAAATTAATTGAATTGAAAACAAAATCAATAAAAAGATCTCAAATATCAGAACTCAATGACTAAATGTTTGAAGTTTTTAGAAAATGTTTAATGGAATTCAAAAAATATTCTGTTCTTGCAATTTGCTTCTCTCGGTTTGATTAGGGATATAATGTTTGATTCGTATATATTCTTGCAATTTGACAAATAGATGAACACAAGACTTGAATTTTGTTGAAGCAGATGAGACAACGACTTTTCAGTGAATGCGGTGCCAGTTATGGACATCTTTCTTAAATTTTTTAATTGACTCAAAGTGAGTATTGCAGAGATTTTATGGATTACTCTCGAAATCATGCTTTTCATTCATATCACACGAGAGATAAATAATATAATTATTATTAAATGAATTCATATTTTGAGTAGAAATTCCTTATTTTGTTTTTCGATTATTTTTTAAGTTTCATTATTTAGACTTAAAATATGTTATTAAAAGCGATTTTATTCTCACTCTTGTCGTCAACATTAAGTCATTTCGTAACTGAATTTAAGTATAAGTTTTGCGACAACTCATCGAAGGATAAAATGATTGACAAATTATTTCAAACTCCAAATACTATTTATGTTATCAGAAGTTCTTTGGTTTATCCCATCATTCGTCGAGAAATGCCTTTAATCAACGATACGACAGAGTTTTGGGTACAAAAGAGGGATGCCTTTCAATTGAGAGATTTGTTTTTGGGTATAATTCGTTAAAATAAAATTCTTTTCTATTGTTTTAATTGAAATCTTACGAAAAGGGGTCGATTTGTATGACTTCGACACAGGATTTACAATAACTTTGGACTCGAATAAGAATTTGATTCGCAATCCTTCAGTAAAAGTCAATTATTACTATTTTCTAAGTTTTATATTTAGTGGAAAAAATTATTACATTTTCAAACAATTATCAAATGATTCATTTGTTTTGGCAAAAAGTGGAGAAATCCCTTTCAATAATTTGACGAACAATGGATTGATTTCTGATGTTTTTCGTATAAATGGATCCATTCTATGCTCTCATTCCAGTATTGTTCAGCAATTTGACCAAGATGGTCACAAATATCCATCAATTTTTGTTTATTTGCTATCGAGTGAACCACAATCCGAAACATATTTACTTCACAATCAAAAAGAACGAGAAAATAGGGGTTTTAAACCTCTTGACAAACAGAATAATAACACCAAAATTGGAGGACTTGAGTACAAAAATATAAAGGGATGTCTTCGTACAAATGTTGTGTACATTCTTTACAATAACTATTTAATTGATCCCTATTTTGACGAAAATAACAACAAAATAATTGGAGAAAATAGAGTAAGGATTCACTAAATTCTCAAAATATTGATCTTCTCTTCATTTTGACAGACCCTCAGTATTTGGGAGGCTTTGGATTGCGATTACATTCACGACTTTTTGCCAGATTTAGAGAAATACTATTTGGATACGAATTTGATCACTACTACCACTGAATTGACAACTATTAGTAGAGCACAACCCAAGAAGACAAACAATTATTGGCCCACAATAGTAGTGCTGACGACTGTTTTCTTGGTTTTCGGTTTCATTATATTCTTTCCGCTTTTGGCCCTAAAAAAGAAAGACTCAATCGATTCGTCAAAAAAGTAAAGAAATAATTGAAACAAATCTTAAAGAAAATAAAATTTTTACTCAGATTTTATGATCTCTTAATTAAGATTTGAAATCAAAACTACATTACATGTAATGATTGAATTATAAAATAGTTTAATGGCATTCATTACATTCAATAATGAATTTGTGGTCATTTATGTGTCAAAACTATTTCGAATCTAATTATATCTGACTTTATCTGAGACTTAATCATAAACTTTATTATCGATTATATGTATTTGGATTGAATTGATTACAACTCTAATGTATTTCATGAGAATAAAATTAATTTTCAGCATAAAAATGAATCTCATATTAACTTAAATCGAGACTAATCTCTATCTGCAGTTAAAGTCAGCTCTGAATGAGACATAAATCAAGTGGTAATCGAGTCATAAGAATGCCATTAAAGACATTTATCGCTAATTTTAATGGTCACTAAACGCGATAGTAAACCAACTTTTTATTATTGTTATAAAAATTGGTATAATTCAAGACATGAATAACTCAATTAATTTGTCTGTTTGTTTGCTGTCATCCCTCTCTCTATCCCTCGCTCTCACACTGATTAACACAAAACATAATTAAAATTTTATTAACTTATGTTTACTCTTAAAACATATTCCCAAACAGTAGTGTTTGGAGTGACATAAAAACGTTGTGCAATCAAAATAAAAGTGAATATAGTGTTAGTCATACGCTCAGAATAATTGCAAATTATTGTGTATTAGACACTGGAATAGAGTCTTCAACTCTTGAGATATCGATCGACTGGGTATTACATGTATTACTCGATTCGAGTATCAAATGTTTAATTGACTTCTTATTAATGGTTGAGTTAATGCCAGAGATTATAATAAAAGCGAAATCACATAACAGTGAAAATGGAGACAAATATTCTGTTCTGTTATTAATAGAAGAGACGATAAGTTGTGCAAAACTTTTCTCTCATCATAAATGACAGAACATTATTATATGTCTTTAGCGACGGGCGGTTTTAGTACCAGTGCTTCACTGCTCCTGTATTTGACACTTTTTGCAGACATTAATTTATGAGTAATCGTGTAATAGTTAGTAATATCTTATCGTCAATCGTATTATCAATATTTTGGTGCTTATAATCAACATAAATGCATCGCTTTTTAGTTAAGCACACACTCCAGGCTTAATGGATAGCAAAACCATTCGCTTTCGGTTTCCATTCAACTTTTTTTTCATTGATTTCATTTGAAATCCAATCCATTATTACATTTATTTCTTTTCCTCAAATTCTGAGTATATTTTTTTTCATTAGATTTAATCACATTTTTATTGATCTTAAAAAATAATTGAATTTCAAAATTTCATTATTTAATTTCCTAGAAGTTTGAGAGTGTAGTAAATTGGATCACATTTTCAATTATTCAATATTCACATAATTTTTTTCTAAGAAAAGCAAAAATAATTTTTCTTATGATTAGTAAATAGTAACCGAAAACTGAATTATCTTATTCTTTATACAGTATTCAGTTTGAGTACAAATTTGATAATTAAAGTTTAATATCTGATTAAAAGGTGTATTTGTTTTTAAGCGATATATGATTGGATGCTTTGAGTCATAAATAGAGTCATAATTCCTGTCATCACTTCATTCTTAACGTTAATTCGGAGTCAAATACACCACAAATGGAGAGCAAAGAAAAGTCAGTCAAAAGGCGAAGAACTCGATTCAATTCAATTCAGATTAAGAAAATGGAGAAAGTCTTCCGAATGGCACATTACCCCGACGCCAAACTCATGGAGAAACTATGCCTCGAGATAAGTATTCCTATAAATAAAATGCAGGTATGTTCTGAATATTTGATTTGATGACCAAATCTCTAAAACATAATTTTGATTCAGATTTGGTTTCAAAATAGAAGAGCGAAATGGCGTAAGGGTTCCCGTCTGACACATTTCGGAGGCCTGGCCAGAATGCAACAGACTAAGTATGTGCCTGCTCCTACAGGAGTTGATACTATCAAATCGGATTTCGATTCATATTTCTCTTATTATGAGCCACAATATTATGTAAGTCTCATTTGTTTTGATAATAATATTCTTTATTTGATTTTATATTCCAATGAAATGAATATTTTAGAGCCAAAGCCAAAACGTTGTCAACACATCTTCACCTCAAATGACTTCCACTAAAAATTTGATCGAAAATTTGAATTTTAAGGAATACAACGAAAACAGTGCAATAGATTTAAGTAAAGCCTCAGTCAGTTGTATTGAGTTATCGCCAGAATTGATGCCAACAGTGCCTAAAATCTATGAGAAGTCAAGTGCTTACAAGAAATCGGGAGGTATTACAAACATTCGTTCCACTGATCACATGAATGCATTTGAATATACGGCGCCTTATTATGGCAGACATAACGCCAACGACAAGAAGGAGATTCAGTCTTTAGTGTCGTTTGAATTTACATCCAATCAAAGTATGACATTCCCTTTGTTAGGGCCAACACTCATATACAACAAACCCATACATATCGGCGAAGAATACGTTTCTGACATTCAAAACACTTATGTCTTAACAAATAATAATAATCGAAGAAAAATTCAATTCAACAAAAACTTTGGCTCAGAATATAATTCTTTGAATTTAAAGAATTGAATTTTCGGTTTATTTAAATTTCTTTATTTTCCTTTGTTTTCAATCAAATCAAAAGAAAAAACTCATTTCAAAAAATCCATTCATTATTCAAATTATGGATTAAATTTAATTTTAAAATAAATTATTACATTATATAAAGAGAACAATAATTTTAATGTTAAAAATAAAAAACAAAAAACAATTGAATAACTCAGTAATCGTGCGATACGTTTGCCATTGAATTTATTTTTTGAAACCGAAAACAAATCCTTTTAAGCGATTGCGAAGAAAATTGAAAAAAATATATTCGTTTTATGCATACAATAGTAGTGGCGATCAATTTATTCATATATGAAATATAGATATTTATATGAAAATGGAGGTTACGTTAGGCCCGAGTTTTGCATTGTTTTTAATAACATGAAAAAAATCACTGCATTTGCGATGATAGCGATCGCTGTGTTTGATGTGATTCAATTCAATTCAATTGAATTGCATTTAATCATTGAATATATGAAAAAACCGTTCGTTTAGTTTCTCTCATATCTCTTTGCAATCGTTTTCCCCACCAATGAATCGGAAGCCAACAAATCTGTGATACAATTTGACAGAAGCGTAGACTCAACTCAAATCAAATCCTTCAAAATATTGTAGAATTCAATATTCAAATTCAAAATCTGACAAATTCTATAAATATATGAGTTTTGCAATTTCTATATCTATATTACATTAGAAACACTTGTTTTTAAGATGAGATTCACATTTCTTTTTCAGATTAAGTCTTATAATAAGAATATATTCTTTTCTTTCGTTTCTTTAAATTCTTAAATACTTTTGTTTGTAATTCTTTTGTCCGAAAAAATTTCTTTTATATAAATTTTAATTAATTTCATACAAAATTTGATTAATTATTTTTTATATCAATGGGTCCTTTGGAACAGACATCAGAATCAAGACATAATTCATTTTCATCTGATCTCTTAATTTAAACTTTAATCTGAAAGTTATTAACAAATAAATCAAAATTAATGATTAACTAAGGATTTAATTAAACGAAATTAGAGTCAAATACAGCAATAAATAGATGTGAGAGGAGTTGTGGCCCTAATTCTGTTGTGAATCTGTTTCCGCCACTCATTTGGCAAACAGTTGAGGAGAATATCGAAAGAAATAATTGTGCGGTTCTTCCATCGGTTCTCTACTCTATGCCTAATATCTGTTCCCAACACGAGTCTCAATGAAAATATTATTGAGAGCCACTGAGCACTACTCAACAGCACAGGAACAGTACTGAACGCGAGTGTGTTTGACAGGTATGAGACAACGTCCACATCTCGCTCTCTCTCCGCTCTGTTCTACTCTCCAATTGTGTCCCAAATATTATTTACGGTCACAACTGAGTCATACGCTTCACATCTCATCAACTTTTATAAGTTTTTTTTTCCATATATGAGATGATGACAATCAGCAGCAGATACTCTCGTCTTAATGTTTTTCAAATAAAATCACTTCCAATGAGTACCCATTTTTGGCGATAAAAAAGTTATGACCACTACTGATGACAGTGAGATAGCAATGCATGTAATGATTCACTTCTTTCATGAGTGCAGTCATTGTGTGCCATAATTTTCTGACATAATTGACTCTGGGATTCAAGTCGGCTATCTTTGAGTCCATACTAATCGACTCTTTCATATCTAACATAAAACTTAAGACCTCTTTTACTATTCAAACGAAACTTTGATGGATAACAAATAAAACTGCTTTCCATTCATTGATATATCAAAAGAAAATTTTAGCGAAAATTCTTCACTAATACCAGAATTATAGCGAATATTGTTTTTCATGAAAAACGACTCCAATTATTATATCAAAGAAATCATAAAAAGGATTAACAAAATCGTAATATAAAAGATTGAATGCATTCTTCTGTTTGTTTTATTGTTTTATTACTTAATTGAACGAATCATTTATATATTAATCAACTTTTTCTCTGATATTATGATCGAGGGAACAAAGTTTAATAAAATTGTAAATAATTCTTATGACGGCTTATAATTAATTATATTATTATACTTTTGAATATTGAATTAACATTTGAAACAATCAAAAAACTTAATTCTGCGTAAAATCTATTTGAATTCATTCCCGAAATGCATTAAAACTAAACTAATGTTTATTTAATATAAACTAAGAATAAATTCAATTGTTTTGATTAATGGACTCGTATTTAATTGATTATTAAAGAGCATTGAATCCCACATCAGTTACGAACATCTCTTCAGTTGCGATGATTTCAAAGCTCCCACTCATTGACTGATTACACAATTGTAGGCGAACTGATACGGGAGGGATTCGGGAGGGTTTCGATGCTTTTGTTTCTTTCCCAAAACACTTATGTATTAATTCAGTGAAAATTACAGAGTTTTCAACAAAAATAATATATATTAACAACTTTTGAATAACAATTCATTGGATTATGAATATATGATAATTGTAATTAAAATCGTTAAAATTAACTAGATCAATTTGTTTGATCAAAATTGTTTAGCACTAAAAACAAAATTTAAAAATATTTTTAGCTCTCTTTCAGATAAAAACTTATTTGGAAAGCGTTTGAATTCCAGATTTTATTTTTTATTTAAAAGGCTATAAATTTTAAATATTTTTTTTTGAATTTATTTTGTTGTTATAAATACTGTAATTGTGTTAAACTCTTACCAAAAATAGAAAACTCTTAAACGGAGGCTCTAAAGGGTTTGTCTTTTTGTTTAACTCAAATAACAATATATTGAAAACAAAATACAAATTGAAAACTGGTTATCATTAAAGATATTCATCATTTTGTCAAATCATTTGAAAATAACTAAGTATTTGATAAAACTTACGAAAGAAAAAGTATTGAAATCAAATTTAACAAGAATTTCATTTTCTTATAATATTTCTAAAAGTGTTGAAAATTGAAAAATTCTTTTGAGAAGAGTTTAGCCTTAAAAACATTATTTACAAAAATTTTTACATAATTTAAATGCAAAACCAATTCTATTGATCTTAACTTCAATTGTGATCAGAATATTGAAAATATTTGTGGGAATTAACGCTTATTATAGAGCTTTGAATAGTCGTTGAAAAGATGTCTTTTGTCAGAATTGTTATCCATTAAAGTTAGTGAAAGTGATTCAAATGGGTTTTCATCCTCAGAGGCGTACTTCAAAAAAATCCAAAAAATTAAATTAAACTTTTTGCCAATCATTTGGTTTAAGGGCTCAAAACATTTGTCTATTGAATCGAGTTTTCCATATAATTATTTTTATGAATTATTTTTAGTCTTTAAAAGTGTTTTCATTATTTAATTAAAGACTATTTGAGAGTAAATATAAGATAATTGTTGAAAACGCCTCTGAATTGACACTTAAGCGGTTTGAATGGTTATCCCTATCCATAGATAGGGTGACCGCAGACTAAATAACTCTCGCCATTCGTATTCAGTGCAACAAATCATAAGTATTTTTTGGGGAACAGTAGTCACACGATTAGGGACTTAAGTTTTTTGACAAAGGGGTGAAAATTTGTGTCACGAAATGAAATCGATTTTTTCATTTTTGATATAATCTTTGATATGTTTGATAACGCTTTCGGCCTTTGCTTTCATTCAATTTGTAAACTCAATTGAATACCAAATGTTGAGAATAAGTGTGTATTTTGTGTTTTTCGTCGTCAGATTTGTGTCATTTAATATGAAGACCCACAGCATTGAACACTTGTGTGTATTAAAGCCCTCTTTTGTAGTTTTAAAAACGGGAACCATAGGCTCTGCTATCCGTACACTTCGTATACATCCCTTCCTCTCCCTCTGAAACGAGTGGAAAGGCATACAATATAATACAATATAAACGGTTAGAGGACTGAAATTTGTTGAGAAAATGAGTTAGCGTTTTAGGTTCGCCAAGTGTTCCTGACAGGTCCCCGGGCTAAGGACTCGCTATTCTACCATTGGATCAAATACATATGGCTGTGCACTGCCACTGCGATGCACACCACCACCGCTCGCATGCCTTTTGCAAATTCTGTATATATTCTTATATTTTCAAAACTTATTCCTATTTTTAAAATTCCTTTTTTATATTCTTCTGACATATTCTGGTGTTTCTCTCTATAAGTCGCTTAACCCACATATCAAAGCCAGTCTACCCAACACTACCCCCAACTCTATTCAGACTCAGTTGTTCTCAACAATTATTAGACTTTCATTTCGTAATTATTCCCCAAAATATCAATTTATTGTCGATTTAATCGCGTAATGACTTAACGATTAATATTCAAACTTAAGGCAAGTTTTTTCACAATTAATGCATTCATCAGATAATAATTCTTTCAACACTTGACTCAACTTGATTTAGATCCTTGTTAATTATGCTCGAATCATCAATTACAAAACAGGAAATTCAATCGCGGATCAATATCCTGGTACTTATAAACTAAGGATCGCATATCTGTTCAAATAATTGGATTCAATGAAACGAAAATTAATAAAATGCTTTACTTTGAGAATTGAATTGGATTTTATGAAATTGAATGCATTTTTTGTGATAAAAAGAAGATATAAATAGCATTTGATTCCATTGAAGAATGAATAATAGAAAAAGAGAAGTGAATCGACTGTTAAGGAATGGTAAGCAATGGTAAGGAATGGTATGTATTGCAATATCTAAGCCCTATAGCAAGTGATGGACTTCTGATTTGAGCTGAATTTCGCTTCAATACGTCTACTACTGACCCGCACTTCACTTATCGTTCGGTTTTTTTCGGGTTTTGTCACAAACTTTATTTAATTCGCTTCAAAGAGTTTGTTATATTCGCACCTTTCAGTGGATATGACTTCACTCTATTTACTCTCTTTTAATATACAATATGTGGAGAGGTTTAGTTTTCGGTCAATTCACGCAAAAAACGGATCAAAAACAAGAGAATCAAAACAAATAAAAAAAATCTAATTATGAAAACGTCTCACATTTCTCTAAGACTCGTCTAAAAGAGGAATTAATTACATTTAAATATTGTGTGAGATTTTGTTCAGATCTTATCTAAATATATAATTCAGTGCTTAATATGTCGTCTATTAATCACAAATGAAAATGAAGTGAAACACGAAAAACATAACTCATATTAAATGTTGATTTGAAATTCACTTTTCTTTTGGCGGCTATTCTATAGTTAAGGGAAAAGAGTGTGAGCTATGTTAGGGTTAGGTATAGGCATAAAGTGAATGGCTTTGCATAACATTTTTATTAATTTAAACTAAACTCTCACCACATTTTGTGTTTAATATGCATGACTTGACTTAATTCAAGTCAAGACTCACACAAAAAAACTTTTTTTAGTGGATCTAAAGTCTGATTTGAAGTTTGGATTATTAACAACGCGTTAACGACAAGTCACTCACTTTATTAATAATATCTAATAATCTGAACAACACTTTTATTAAGAATAAATTATACACTTTTTGAGAGGTATTGCAGACCAAAAAAACTATTCACTATTTTATATATTAAATATTGTTTATATTGTTTTATAATGGATTTGCATAAAACCCTAAAAAGTTTTGCTGTTCATAGGGTGTGAAGAAATTCATAATAATTAGACACAAAGTATATTAATTTATACACAAATGTATTCAACGCTCTGTAAAAATAACTCATATCCTTATCTAAGATATACAACTGATGTCTCAATTTTTCCACATTTTCAACATTTTTTAGTGAAGTCTACAATAAATTTGCGTTAAAACTCAATATATATCTACAGATTCAACATTTGCAGTACAAAAATATTATGCAATAAAAAGTATGTTTTCGATGGCATATCTAGATTTGACTGTAGAATAAGACCTCAATTATTATTTTCAATCATTTAAATATGTATAATGTTTTTCAGTATTATTATTATTATTTGAAGTTTTATATAAAATCAAAAGCTTTAGAATTGAAATCATTTGTGATTTGAAAGGCATAGCATCTGATGGGGAGTCGTGGGTCTGATGGCAGTCACGGGTCTCATATGCTTTTGGCAGGCATTCAATTGGGCTGAGAATTGACGAAAATTATTAAAACTAAAGTCGAATCTAATATACCTGAATATATTAACTTTAAAAAAGGGAAGGAGTTGTGTATGAGTGCTACGATGCTGTGCTGAGGAGTGCAGAGCAGTGGAGAGCAGTGCCTGTTAGTGATGTTTAATGGTTCTTATTGTAGATCATTAGCCAACTTAAGTGAATATGTTATATAAGTTTATGTATAAATATATGAGCGCTTAACGCATATTTTGGTCGCAATTCATTTGCACCCCTTTCCCTTTGCCGTCCCCTTTTCATTTATGCATCGCATTAAAAGATCGTTTATTGCTATTAATAATGTGGATCACAATACAGCTGTTACTAACTCTATGCTAACTGTTCCCAACTTCTTCTCCTCACTCTGAAGCTGTGCTCAATCAGAGCAGTCCTATAGTCATATCATAAATACTTTGTTAGTTTGCCTTTTATTAGGGAACAGCGCTCAGCACTACCTAAACATCTAATGATCGACTATTTCTGTTATATTTCGATATTAACTCTAATATATGTTTGAATATCATATCATAACTCACTCTAACTCTCGACTCAATCGAAAAATGTTAGCCTTTTCTTACACTTTCAGATCAATTACTATCCGATGAATGATTAATGAACAGACAGATGAAGGGACAGATGAAGGCACACATTCAATGAATCCCTTCTCATATTGAAGTGAATTACAAGAAATAAATTCAATTTATTTGATAGAATCGATTAAATTCCTAAACATTTCCTCTTATATATGGTTCTGATGTTCTCATAAAAAGCAAATTTTAAACTTTTCGCTCGAATTGGTTTATCCTTTCGTTGAAAATATAATAAATTTAATAGAAATCAAAGCGATATTTGTTTTACAATTCCTATCATATGCTTTGATATGTAAGGCATGAAAATCCAATTTAAGTTTGAAAATACACATCAAAACATAATTTGAAATTATTTTTGAGTATTAGTCTATTGATGTAATTGAAACAAAATAAACCCAATTCTACTAAATATAAAGTATTTTCAATATTTTTTTACTCCAATTATACCCAAATGCTAAGCAATACTTGAGGCTCACATTTAACTCATTTAAAACAATTTAAGCATAAAATAAATCTAAAAAAAGCAAAACTCATATAAGTTTTTCTTTTGAAATCCGTTTCAATTTCTCTGAAGGCATTTCAAAGGCATTTAAAAATATGTTTTCTTTCACTTAAGAGAATATTTTCATTATATTTTGTTTTCCAACTGAGAACTCAAAAAAATATTATATTATAATCGTATACACAATACTATAGGCATAAAAATCTGTGCCGACTGTTGACTGCGTAACATTTTCTGCATCTTTTGACTACAATTTCATCTTTTTTATTGCCTCGAATAAAATGGATAAAATGGATCGGAAACATTTTTTCTCCGTTTATAGAAGATTTGTGAAACAAATAAAATTTCATAAGAGTTACGATTCAAAAGTCATTTGCTTTGTATTGAAGGCAACAAATGAAACATTCATTTATATTATTACCGAATATTGAATATCAGAAGCACTCAAATCATTGATCTTTTGCTCCTATTCTGAGAACACAAAACGATTCTAAGTATAGAAATATTGTTTTCAAAGAATTGAATTTGTTTTTCACTTTTATTAATACAAATATTGTTTTACATTAGAGAGGAATCAATGATATTACAGATGTTGGAAATCTTTTATAATTTTTGTCGTCTTAATAATTTCTGATTAAATTTTCATCTGGCAAACATTTTCAAAAATAAGCAAGCTAACTATCAATTTTAGTCATTTTCTTATAGAAAATATCAAGCTCTTTCTGATGCCCTAGATGGTTTTGCCGAGAAACAAAATTCAATTCATTAGATCTGATTCAATGAATATCTCATTTAGTATTCAAATAAATGGAGTGAAGAGTCTATTACTAGAAAATAATTAATTGAATGAAAATTCTCTAAAGTATTAACAAATGAAACAAATTTACATAAAAAGTGACTTATTTTCAGATAATTTAATGGCATTTAATTTGAAATTAAATTTGAATTCAAGTCTGAATGGTATACATAATTATATTTATTAAGTCTATTGCTTGAGATGTTATACACGTCTGACAGTCAGAGTATTTCTCTAAAGTTTTTTTTTTATATTTGGTTTTCTAAGTTTCAAATCAAATAATTTGATGCAAATGTTATGAACTCTATATTACATAAAGTAATAAATTAAAAATTAAATACCGATTCAAATGTGATTTAAAACTCATGACTGAAAAATCTGAACGTCTGTTGTCTTAACTGTGGCTCTAAAACAAGTTATTTATGATTTTTGGGGCCAAAAACAAAAGCTATTTATGATTATATCATAATATCATACAATTATATCAATTAAAACATTTTCTAATATTGAGTTTTAGTATATAATACACATTATTTTCTGTACATTAAATAGCGATTCATTCAATTGTTGTCGACTTTAATCGTCGTTGACTTTGATCTCGACATCGCTGTCGTCCACTTCTTCGGAGTCATCGTCTGAGTCGTCAGTTTGCATATCGTTGTCGTGAGTGTCGATTAACTGCAATCTGTTTGCAGTCATCTCATAGTTAGATAACGACATGACTGGAGTGTAACTATTCTGATGACTCATATGAGACAACTGTTGGCCCTCTTTGTCCACTCCATGGCTATTAACTGTTGTCAACGAAATGTTTCCATTAGTGTATTGCTGTCGAGTCGTCACCACTGATGACGAGGCAATCGGATCACTCAGATCTTGGGTTATGTCACAAATGCTCGCAATAAGTATTTGTGCGATAAGTCTATCGATTGTCTCTTACCTGGATTTGGATTGTTTTTGGTCGGAAGGGTCTGCTCTCGGGTACCCCCGGAGGAGAGCAGTTCCCGTTCTTTGGAGTTACGCCATTTCATGCGTCGGTTCTGAAACCATATCTTCACCTGAAATGTCAAAAAAGTTTATTTTAATCTTTGATTTATTCATAAAAAGTTTTAAAAGTGAAAAGTCAGCCATAGATTAGTTTTGGTTAGGAATCAAACATTTGAATAGTGTTTGCATTGAAGAGACAGAGAGAGGGCACAGAATAATATTTGAATCGGTGTTTTGTGCGAAAGAGCAAAAAGAGTAGAAATGGTTTTATTTGTCATAAACTACTCATTGGATATTCAGAGCAAACAATGGCAACCAATTTAAGTATAAGACGTAAAAATTGTTTGTATCGCAAAATTATATAATAAAGCGATAGAGCAATAGAGGCATAATTTGTGCCATAACTCTATTCGCATATTATGTATGAGTTGGCAAACAAATTGCTTGTAAAGAGGATATCAGTGCGAACCGGCCCATTAGGCAGCAGCTGTTGACCGACCATAACATCAAAAACAGTCGCGTATCCCAACAGTCGCTCAAAAATTTTAAAATTCTTCTCCGGTTTAACACTTTTTTCATTTAACGTCATATTTGATGCAAAAACTTATTTGAATTGAAATGAAATCACAAATCAATAAAAGGATAGCAAAAGTATATCCAGTGTTTAAAGAGAGGAATAACTCGAGACTTAACTGGAAAACCTGAAAAAGCCTTAAAGGGAAGAACTCCACGAAAATTGACTTTCAATTAATAGTCAATAAACCGAATGCTTTTTGTTTACACATTTGTTATGGTCGTTGAAAATTGATCTGAAATTTGCTTGATCACTTGGAAATAACAAACAAAGAAAATGTCAAAAATGATTTCAAGTGAAAGAGTAGTGAGGAGTGAGTGATTGTGACGCCACTGACGAGTATATGAAAACATTATACAATTGGAGACTTTTAGTGATGCCTTCAATGCCTTGAATGCCTTCTTCGCCATTCAAACCTTATAAGCGATTTATGCATTGGAATGCCTTCCAATGCCTTTTGCAATATCTGGTGCCATATCTGGCAATCGGCAATACCGGTAATGATCACATCAACCATAAGTTTTGTGCAAATCTACTGCTCTCTGATGTGATCTCACTTTATAGAGAAGGAGAGCCTCATTCTTATGGCTAGTGATCGAGCTTTCAATGCATGTTCTCAGAGCTCTGTTCTCTTCTTTTGAAAGCCTAAACGATCTCCTCTTTGAGCCACAGCTGACGTAAAGTAGTCTCAATTCTAAGCCATCTTTTTATTCTTGTTTTCCTTCAAACAAAATATTATATTATATTTTGATTCGATTTATGAAACGAATCAAAAGAATTAAATAAATGTATGTTTTTTGTATGAATTCAATTCATTGTGTGTTTCGCACAAAAACACTAAAACAAAGTTTTATTAATAAAACAATTTATGCAAAAATGAATGGAAAATATTTTATAGGAAAAACATTTTTTAAATATTAATTTTCTTTGATTAGACACTGAATGCCTTAAAGTAATAAATTTTTATTATCTCGTTATGGAATTAAAGGTAATAATCATCGCTTTAATGTTAATGCGATCATTAGCTCAGCCATAGCTCTGCCACTATTACTCATTTACTCATATAATCAACAGTTAAGTTGAGATCAGTTAAGATCTGAAACACAAAATTCTATCCTTTTTTTCTCTTCTGAGCCTATATTCCGATCGAGTATTAGTCGTTTATATAATGTAAAAGTCATTCCCTTTTTTATGTTTTTACCCAAAAAACTATAAGTCAGTCGTCAGTCGTGTCTTAACAGCTAATCGTAACTCAGTTTAAGCAGAAAATGAACTGAATTTTCGATAGTTTTTATTAAATTATCATTTTTTCTGACAATAAATCAATTTTTAAAAAGAAATTCAAAATTTGGGCCAAATTTTAATTTATTAATCTATGAAAAGAGTTTTTATTATAATATCAATATTTGATCAAAACTATAATTAGTTCATCGAATGAATGTTTTATCAAAATTGTTAAACAATAAAATTGTTATTAAGGAAAGTCTGATTCAATCAGTAAAGCGTTTAATTCTGTGCGAAAAACAATTACTTCTGTGTCAGCAGTTTCTCAACATTTTTGTTGTTGTAATTCATATCTGATATTCAAATTAATTAAGTAATTAATTGAAAATTCCAGTCCTATCCTATCATATGATATCCAGGACTTAGTTCATATCAAATCGATTTACAACAAAAAGAATTAATGCTTTTTATATAATTGTTATTCAAAAGTATGAGGAAATATAAGCCAAGGCTATAGTCAGACAACTGTATTATCAATCAAAAGCTGTCGAACCAAACATTTTTTTCATCAAAAAATTCAAACAATTGTAAAAACATTTTCTGAAAATCGAGGGTTTATTAAGTGATAAATCAAATTGAAATCAAAATTTTATGATTAAAGACATAATTGAAATCAATAAATATCTGTTCATTTGATTCAAATCTATATAAAAAAGAGTTTCGTTTAATAAACTCATTTTCAAAACCCATTAATAATTGATTATAAGATTGTATTTGAAGATAAATTTTCAATCAAATATTGTTTCTTAAGTTATATTTATTGTAAAAAATCGATAATTTATTACAATTGAAGCAAAATCTCGATTTATTTAATGGCTTTGATTAGCTTTTCAGATGACTTCGGATCGTTTTCTCCAAATTGTTTTTGATTGAAAACAAATGGTTTCAAAAGGATTTTGTATCGAGTAATGAATTTTTATGAATTATTTATTACTTATTGAATCCTTTTTATTAAAACTTATATTTTATTGCATTAGTTTTAAGCACTTTCTGGGGTTTGAATAGTGATTAATAAAAATAAAGTTTTGGATATAAGAAAAATATAGATATTAAACACTGTCTGAAGAATGGATTCATTCCTCACGTTCTCTGAGTTTATATGAAAAATATTAAAGCATTTAATACCAATTAAATCATAGGTTTCATGACTTAAAGTTTTTGCACAAAAAAACCTCTCAATTCATGAACACAATAATAATTACAATTCATTGAATTCAAGTTCAGATGTGAATCAGATATTTGAGAAATTTTCTCTTCAAACACATCCTGTAATTACAGCGCTTTCCTCACTATATTAAGTGTCTTTTCGCGTATTATTTGTCAAAATCTAATTATCTTTAATTTTCAATTCATCATAAGAAAGATGTTTTCTCTCTTACATGAGTTCAAAATATTTTAATTTATTATCAAAACATGAAATTCTAATGAAGTTATCAACTCTTATATCGTGAACTCAATCTATAGTTTGAGAAATTTTTATGATTTACAATATCGCTATCAAATCATATTTTCAAAAAACATTTGCAGAGATTTAATACACATTTGAATCGAATCGAAATAATCTATAATTTTATGAAAAATAGATATTTTAGTTAAAAAACAATTTAATATTTGAAGATTAAGTTAGAGCTGAGTTAGGCTTAAGATAGAGATTATTAATTAATTGTTATATGAGGTTAAAAGCCTCTATAAGTCAATCCTCTTCATACGAAACCATCCCTTTTTAATATATATCTGGTTCTATGAAATTCAAGTCTTATCTTTGAGTTTAATTTTTGTTGGTTTTTATGAACAATTCATTCATTTGTAAAACTAATGAATTTTAGAATATATTAGAAAAGAATTAATTTATCAAACAATCAGTAAAACAACATTCCATTGAAAGGCGGGTTTGGCTCTACTTATGATTTACTTCTTATGCTTACATTCATTTCAATTATCGCTCAAAACGGATGGTAATTGTATTTCAAGAGAACAATACTTTTTATATAAAAGATGTTTTGCTTTCAATCAAATACTTCCAGTCATTTATCATCGAAATGAATATTTATTATGAACCGGATCATCGAGAAAGTGGTTCATATGGTTAGTAATGGCAGTCGATATCAATTGAAAACGAATTAGAATACGGACTGACAGACAGTGACTCAAATTCACTCATTGCTGAACACAAGAGTCGTTTTTTAGGAGAAAAAGTGATTCAATGAAATGAACGCTTCGATTATCATTAGCACAGATGTGTCTCATATTAAGATCAAATAAATGGTTTTGGTATTAGTTTGACTCGTTTTCGGCTAATTCTTGTCCAATCATAATATCATTTAAATAATTAATCATCATCATGATCAATTTTTATAACTAGAAAATCAGCTCAAATTAAAAAACTATTTCAAAGATAATTAATTATGAAATTCGTGCAAAAAATTTATGAAAATATCGATTAAATGAAAAAACCGAAAAATTTATTGAGAGACACAAATTCAAGCGTAATATGGGATGAATTGAAGCAAAAATATGACATTTGATGGCCTCATCTGAATGCCATTGAATGCCACCAAATATTTTTGTGCATTAAAATTATTAAACATTTGAGTGAACTGAAGAAAAACTGAAATAAATATGAAAATCCGATTCAGACTTTTATTTGTGTTCTTATTATCAGTTATGAAGAGTTATATATTCATTTGAAACGAAAAAGTCGTATTGAATTCGTATTCAATTTCTTTATTCAATTCAGATCTGATGTTAATGTTTGAGAAATGCTTTACTTCTCTTCTCTTTTCTCTCTATAACTGTATTTCAAGAGTTTTAGTATTCGTTTTGATTGTGTATTGAAAGAGAGCTGATTATGCTGTGCCTCAAACACAATCAAATATATGAAAAAAAGAAGAAGAAAACCAATACAGACAACAGCTGTGGGAGATGGAGATGGAGATGGAGAAGGAGATGGACAAAAGCTAACCGACTGGAAACGACTGGAAATATCGCTGTTATAAGAAAATAGCCGAATAACCAAAACTGATATATGAAAACACAGAAACACATTATATTACTCTAAGGCTATGTTTGCCAAACAGTATTGCTATCAAAGAAAAGACAAAAACTCTTAAATCAAAAACATTTCTTAATTTCTACAGAAATAACACAAAATAATTATAAAACTTAACGAATTGATTAACAAAAATTCTAATTAATTCAAACCCTTTTGTTTTTATTATTATTAATTGCAAGATACAAATGCAAAGTCAGTAAGTTATCAAACTTTTTGAAATAATTTTCAGACGAGTAATTAACTTTTGTTTTTGACTCTGATTTTTCGTTATCAAAGGCATTATGTAAATCATTAAATGATTTATTTATTAACGAGTCTAAGGAGTCCTTTAAATAATTTATTTCACAACAAAATCAGAAGAAATATCTTATTTTTGTTTTGATTTTCGTATTATTTTATCCAAAACTATATTAAATATAATATAAGTCTCAATAAAAGAGGGAATCGTCTCATAAATAGCTAATGACTCGACTGAACACAAATATCAGTGAATAAAGTGAAGCCTTAATGAAGAAAAATATTGAAAATAATGAGAGATTTGTCAAAAAAGAACACCTCTTATCAGAATTATTGTATAAAACCTTTTGTTTAGTTAATATCCGGATAATTATTACCCGTCATTGAGAATAAAATTATTGAATAACTTATAATTAGAGCGAAAACATTGTCTGCAATATATCTATAGCTTTGAGAATAATCTCATTAATTATCTGATGATATATTTGAATCACTTTTATAGCGCTATCACCGATCGCTTGCATTCTGTGCGCGCTTTCAATGCACTGCACTATAATATCTGTGAGAAGAGGAGAGGAACAGCGATGAGCACAGAATATGTTTAGCGAAACGTGAGACCAAACTATCAATCGCTTACCTGTGAGTCTTTGAGTCCGAGCTTTTCAGCCAATTTTTTGCGATCGGGTTTTGAGATGTATTTCTGAATTTGAAACCGTTTTTCCAGTCCCTGGCGCTGTGCGTCCGAGAAGACGGCTCTCCTCATCATTCCCCTCCTAGGCTTTCCCCGCGCGGCCGCTGCCCACGGAAAAGATGCCGCGAAGTGAAGACCAAGTGGATGGCCGTGAGGATGGTGTGGGTGTTGGTGATGATTGCCCTGAGAGGACAGACCATTCGACAAACCATTGCTGCAGTTAATGACATTCGCTAATTGTGAGGCATTGCTTATATTCGACCCTATAATTAGTGAATACAATGTTTAATCACTTTTAGCACTTCTGACGGATTTTTATTCGTATTTCAATTATTTTGTGTATAAAAGCGTTTGAATGCAATCAACAAACAAGAGGTTAATTAATTTGAATGAAAGAAATAATTTTACGTCAATTAGTTTTCTGATTGAAATTTTGTGAATAAATCTCTCTTTCTATGCATTGGTTGCTATAAAAACATAATTTAGGATTTATTTATTCCTGAGCTCAGGAGCAGGTCTTTGAAGAGTATGGCTATGAAAGCGCTGCTCATCATCTCATCCGATGCTTAAAGTGCTATAATATTAAAACATATTATACGTTGGGTTTTGATATACTGTTATTATTGAAGAGCTGTTAACAAAAGATTCAATTAAGAGGCTCTGAAAGACGCGAACAAATCCTCTATTAGCCGGGTATTAGACTGTTTAGTCTGTTTATTTTGACGAATAAAAAGCTCGTCTCAACAAAACGTTTGTAATTATAGTTCACAACTGTTTCCAAAGAGAGTGAACACAAACCATAAGAAGGCTTAGGAATCGTAGGTTTGCCTCAAAAACTGCACAACAAAAGCACTTTCGGACGGATTTCTGTACCCAATGTTTGTGTATCGCTGTATCCCTTGTATTGAATACCAAAAACCACTTTATGTCTATTTATATAAAGCATATGCCCATCAGTGGCGGACCAGTGCCCCACCGATTGTGGTGACCCTAAATATACACACTTGAGGCCAATTGAGGCCAATAGTGGACAGAATGACAAACAATGTTCTCTCGAATCGAGTAATAAAATAAACTTTAATAATATTATTAACATTTTTGCCACTTTTCAATCAACTCGTTCTTTGTGTGTGAATAATGAAAACCTAACGATACTTTTGGTGAGAATGTGGACTCACTTCACACACAATATACTGCATTCATATACTGTATATACCATTGATTTCTGTTTTCGTATCATTTATTCCGTATAATCGCTGCCATTATAGAGATGTTTATGAACTGATTATATGAAATGCGGAATCCATTACCTGTTAAATAAGGTGTACGACAGGCCACCAGTGACTGGAAATGTGATTCGAGAAGTGGTCGGTCCAATGGTTTGCTAATACCAGTGTAGTTGTGAATACCAAATGCTTCGCTCAAATTAGTCGCCGCTATAAACAAATGAGAGGAAAACTAATAATTTTATTTAAATTTTTGATAATTTCAAGCACTCGATAACTTGAGATAAGGCTTTGTTTGCTTAGATTTCGTGATTCATTCAATAATTATTTGCCGATTAGTTCTTAAGGCTATTATTTTGTTTCTTTTCTCAGACAAACTCCAGAATAAGTAAGTGTTTCAGTGAATAAGGCATTCATTTGACTCTTGGTTTTTATGAAAAATATCTTTAATGACTGGTTTTATTTGAATGAATATTTAAAATACTTAAAATTTCAAACATTTTATGCGAGAAAATAAAATTAAAATTTTACGGAATTTTTCATTCATTAGAATATAATATGAATGAAAAATAATGAAAAATAATGAAAAAGAAATTCATTAAAAAGTTTTCATGCGTTACGTTAAACAGAATTATAGCCAACAGTAAATCATTTGAACTTATTTTTCAATTATTCATTTGTGTATTGTATGGCATATTATGGCAGAGATATTATGCCGCACAACAACCAGAGGTGTGATGTGTTTCATGTGTGGGAAACTGTTTTACATAAAAGAAAAGTCTAATCCATTATCTGTAGGACTTCTATATTGAGTGTAATGTGAAACCGACAGACGTCAAGGGATTAGAGTTATACCAATAAATCCTATATCGATGTGAGAATTCATTTTAAATTTTCATATTTCATAAGCACTGACTTTCATATGACTCAACCATTTATTTCAACAGTTATTAAAACTGAATTGAAATGAATATAAACCTCAAACATAAGTCAAACCATTGATTATAATAATAATCGAGTTTTTGAACTTTCCTTCGAAACAAATCTCGGATTTAAAATAAGAGATAAAAAGATTTAATTCGATATTTGAAAGAGTTTTAGTGGTTTTTAGTAACGATTTAAACACTATATTAATAAAAACTTGAATTGAATGAGAAATTCATGAATTCATTGAATCGTTAGAAACACTACTGAAATATATATAAGCAGTGGAAGGGGTCAGAAAAGTGTGGCCTAAATGATGCTCAAAATGAATGATATATTGTGTTGAAAAGGTTGGATCAGTTTTGCGATAACCAAATGGTTATATCCATAAAACAAAGTTATATCGCATTCAATCAGTTGTTGATTATTGAAAGTTATGTTAATTGCTATCATTATTCGTGTTTTGATTGATGGCTATTGTGAGCCATCGCTTTGTCTCATAATAACAAATAACTTTAAGAAAACTGAGCGCAACGTTATTCTGATCTCATAATTTCATGAATAAATAATAAAT
Organism: Tectocepheus velatus; assembly: GCA_034700625.1. NCBI lineage: Eukaryota > Metazoa > Arthropoda > Arachnida > Sarcoptiformes > Tectocepheidae > Tectocepheus > Tectocepheus velatus. The sequence goes on along the minus strand of JAQIXV010000412.1, from coordinate 16,125 downwards.
GAAAAATTTTATTCAATCTATTCCTTTATAATTCATTATTATTTTTTCAATGCAATATATTTTTCGTTTTTCTTTTGCTTCCATTTATTTATTATTAAAAATATTATAACAAAAATCTTAACAAAAATCTATCGAAAGCTTATAATAACAACAAATTGAATGATGATATCAGGATATATGCGAATTGAATTTTTAATTAACTTGGATTGGGTAAGAATTTAATGAACCCAATTAAATTATTCTTGCTCAACTCATATAAAGTTCAAAAATAATTTGAGAGCAAATTGAGTGACTAATAGACACTAATTTTAAATGAAAATTTTGTGAAACACTATGAATAAAATTATTTGTATCCTCTCTACAGGATATCCATCAAAATTAAACTATTATTTATCGAAATATAATTTTTTTTTGTTAAAAAAGTTTATAAAAAACGTGACGTTTTGGTAGGAATTGCTTATATTTTTTTCCAAAATATTTATCTAAAATCTGTTCATAAGTTATGGTATCAGAGGTTTAATCCGAGACTTGAGTCTCGAATCCGTTGCATAAAATATGAGTTTATTCTCTTAACTCAATGTCTATGGAAAGCTATGGGAAGGCATTCCTTGACTCCCATATAAGTCAATATAATTTTGATTAATTGCGATAAACTTTTTTTATTTTTCATCAAAAGAATTCACGACAAAAACTAAACACTATTTTCATTAAGTTTTGATTTGAAATTTAATGCCACTATAATTGATAGCTCACATACTTCTGGATGACTTCAATATCAGATTCTGTTTTAAATTAATTCAAATGATTTTGTATTAAATGTTTTTTGGAATAACTCTGAAATCAATTAGACTTTGAATTTGTTGAATGCCTTCAGTTATCGACGAAACTATTTTTTAGCCGAAAATCTTTTTCATAAGAGATTTCAATCAACGATTGAATCGTAAATAAAAGCGAATCTAAAAGTTAAGTAACCCTCGAAATGTTTGGCCCTCTCCCTCTCCCTAAACACAGGACCCAAAACAAAGTTTTAACTATACTAGCAATTAAGACGTCATTGTAAGGAAAACAGATGAAGTTATCAGAAGATTAGGGTTTAGATCGCGTTTCAGTCCTCATATAACTCGTGACATAACCAGAGCTGTATATTTACGATCCGAGTAAACCTCATTACCATTTAATTACACATTTCTAGACTTAACGGCATTAAAATATGTGAACATCCATTCAGCTCTCTCTCTCTCTCTCTCTCTCTCTCTCTCTCTCTCTCTCTCTCCACTAATTTCCCTCTCATTTGATGTTTAGTAACTTAAAACTTAAGAAAACTTATATATTTATGAACTGAAATCCCAAACATTAGTGTAATGGTTGCGATTCACCGATAAACCTGGTCTGAACTCACACCCAGTATTAATGTATTTTAAAACACTTGAATTGCGAGCCCTCTCTCAGCCTCTAAACCATTCGGTGTTCGCAGCCATTCATTTGGCTCCGGATAGCAGTGGTTTGAAACAATTATTCGGTTCATTCATTTCATTCATTACATAATGTCTTAATAATGTAAACAATTATAATAAGTTCGGCCAAAAGTTTAAGTAAATAAACAAGCAAATAATAAAGCAAGCTCATTAATATAATATTAAAGTCAAAGTATGGAAACTATTTTACAATACCTGAGTCTTTGCAGTCCCGGAATAAGAATGGATGACTAGAACAATTTGGGTCGCCCATCATCCTCGAGGATGTGGCCCACGGGTGCCAAAGGGTTTGTTTACGACTCAAGTGGTGGTGACCGGCGAAGACTGAAGGTATCAAAGATGCTGAAGAGACTATGGCTGGGGTCGGACGTGACGTTAATATAGATCCTGAAAAGTGAGATAACATTAGATTTGTTTTAATTGATTTCATTATTGTATGCAAACAAATGAATCAAAAGTTAAAAACTAAAGAAATAGTAAAAAGAAAATATTTGAACCGATTTTGAAGTTGGACTCGGGTTTAGAGCACTTGGAGATGGGATCTCCTCTGTTGAGAATACTTGTGATAGAAAATGGTAGCGAAGGTTTGTTTACCACATTTTCATCATTCAGTTCACTATTTGTTGAAACAAAACTGATTTTAAGGTTTTCCGAAGAACTGAGTGTTTTGTCTTTATTTGCAATAAAACTATTGCTGTTAACGGACGACACATTCGAAGACATCGGAGAGTCCGGTGCAGAGCCCGTAGTGTAGTCCACAGTCACGGGAAAGCTTCGGAGCCAGAGTTCATCAGAATCTGATGACATTATGATTGCCATCTCTTCTCAACTTTGGCTATGAATACAACACTTAAACCGTTGTTCACTTCAGACAAGTTTTTGCCGCGACTTGTAGTTTGAGTTTAAAGCCATTCAATAGACGAAAGCGAAAAACGAGAGAATTCCTGATTCCTCTCAAACTTCAGTTCAATGCAATAATCTTACGGCAAGTGATGTGGTCTGATGTGGAGCAGGCGCTCTCATATAACGACGGCCTTCCATTGGCTGCTCTTATAATAACTACACTCTTATTGGCAACCATTCATTTGACTTAGCGATGGGCACACACTCTCACACTCTCATACCGTTTTATATGCATATGTATGTGTCTTTTTGCAGGTTAACTATTTTACTAAATAGGATTACTTCTTAAACCCAACCCTTAATTGAATTTTAAAACTATTGATAATAATCTCATTCAATGATTCCTCTCTTCAATTCAAAGGCGAATATTTTTTCATTCAAAATGATTTTGAAATTGAAACTAGCAAATTTTGATCATTTGGACAAATGATGTTTCACAATGTTGACCGATTCTAAATTTGATCAAGCACATAAATCAATTTTGCGTTATTAAGTCATTATGTTATCGACGTTCTTATCGGCAATAAGTCATTGCAATTACCGAAGGCTTTAACTAAAGACTAAAATTTTTATTTGACTTTATTTTTGAGAAAATTGTCGGGAATTTCAAAAATAAATTTAAGTGATTAGAGAAACGGAGTATTAGTTTGGATTAAATGTGATTTTTATTGATTGTATTGAATAGAAAGTGATTTTGTCGGACAACACATGAGAGAGTCTAAGAGGAGAGCCATCACTGCTGGCGCTGACAAATATATACGACATTCTGTTTTCAACAGACTCTACGACCGATCGGACTCTCGGCTCTAATTACACGAAAAATGGGAGTCAATGGTTATCGTCGGGTGCGTTGGGCAGCACTCACTGCAGAACACAATCCAATAAAAGATCATCAATTGCTAAGTCTTTTCTTTTCAATATAACAACGATATATATATTAGAGCGAAATATTATGGTATATATGATGTGATGGTCGGCCTATTCAGTCACTACTAACAGACCAGTCAATAGAGAGGTCGGAGAGAGAGAGAGAGAGAGAGAGAGAGAGAGAGAGAGAGAGAGAATACGGACTCTGGGCTGCGAGTGTTGGTGAGAGTAATGGCGCACAGCTGTTGGTGACACAATGCACTGATGAATGGATTGGAGCACAACTAGACTTCTCGTTGGGAGAACTTATTGGGCAAAAGCAGAATATTGTTAGCGCTCTGAACAGCACTGGAGTTCTTGGTTATTAAGTTTTATAAAACTCAATATCACTTCAATGTTATATATATTGTTTGCTTTTAAATAATGTATGTTTTATATACTTTACTTACATTACCTTACATTACATTACTTTCACCAGAAAATAGTTTTGCGCCCATTATTCCCATTATTCTAATGTCTGTTCCAATCATTTTTGAATAAAAGTCAAAAGACTTTCATTTCTACTCAAATATGTTTCGTCAATAACTTTAATATAATTATATTTTTCTTTCAAAACCGTTAGACTTATCGATAAAAGTCAAATGAATTCAATTATATATGAGTTTTATTTTTGAACCAAAAACTGTTTTCGACATAATATTGCATTAAATTAAAAATTATTGATATTTTTATTGAACTTTCCTCAAAACTGCACACAAAATATTAATCACATTGGAGTGACTTTAACTTAACTGGAGCACATATTCAACCCAACAAAAATCAATTTCAATTTTAAACTGATTTCATACAAGAAAGAGAACACTCAGAATAAGGCAAAGGAAAGCCTTTTGAATAAAAATAATTATTTATGGGTTTGCATAACATGACGACAATTATTGTTAGTAATAATCCCTACAAATAGACCACATTTGAGGGATTTGTTGTCTGTTGGGAACATTCAATGCGTTTAGAGTTATATACGAAACACTTCTTTACAATAAGAAAAGGCAAACGCAGTCAACGGAAAGGCAAGAGATGGCCACCGATTATGAGATTCAGTGGCGAAAAAAATAGTAAGGAATGGAAAGGAATGGTAAGGAATGGTAGGTTAGGTAAGGGATGGCGAACAGAACAGATGTATCGGCGGTTTTATATTGTATTCGTTTTTTGCGGATCTCTTTTGTAAACAAACTCTCATTGAAAAATGTTTTGCATATATATGCGATCAGAGCAACAATTATTCATTTATCACAATCTCAATGAATTGACAAAAAAAGAGAAATACTTTTTTTCAACTGAGAAAAGGCTGAGAGGAATCAAAAACCATTTATATGTGTCGTTAGTTTGCCATTGAATTGGTCTGTCATTAGTGGGCGTGAATTGAGTCTCAATGTATCTTCTGGTGCATCAAAATATGGGCTCTGAAAAGGCAGTACTCCTCTCTCCTCGAAAAATGTTAAGCAAAACATACTGTCATTTACGCGTTTTTGACTTTTTCTAATAATAAAACTTTTGTTGAGTTCACAACCAATTCACTGACAAAACTTGACTCTCGGTCTCCACTCTCTCTCCTCATATACGACACAATTCTCAGACAATAAAGTGTTGACATTCTTTGCAAGTGTTTGTCATTTCATGCAAAACGACTCCCGAAACCCAACCGATGCCGAAGACATCCATAGAGTTAATGAATCAAATCTCATAAATATCTTTCATTAGAAACGACAGACTATTATCAAAATTTTTAATTTAATTTCAATTTTTTTGACGAAAAATATCAAAGTTTTCGCTTAAATGAAGTTTTCATTGAAAGAGAAGCTTAAAATGTATTAAACATTTTCAATACTAAATGAAAATATTAGTGTTTGACAAAACATAATCTCTGAATCTCGTTATGAGAGCAAAACTCTTTAGTATTGGTAATAAAAATCTGGACAAATAGGAGTCACGCGCCTGCCTTTCAATGGTCACAAATAGCGGTCAATTTGGGCTTTTGTTAAAACCTTTTAGTCGTAAATATATATTTCATATGTTTTGAATAGTTTTCTGTATAACAATAACTTAAGAGAAGAACAGTTGCAATACATTTGCCTCTGAATCCCATATTTTATTTGAGGGCTAAAAAAATTCAGACAATATTTGCTTTCATGTCATACGACAAGAGAATAGGTTTTGCACTTCAGATGAGAACCATTTTAAGTAAACAATTCATTAATTGGCGTCAAATTTCAGTGAATATCTGCTGCAATCTTATACTTATTCTGTGCTCCGATACGTAATCTCAGCGTTATATTAAAAGTCTCGCCTATTTTTGCTCAGAATTATATAATTACTGAAAGGCGTGATTCCCTTCTGACAACTTCTAAACTTATTATAATTCACTAATACTTTAATTATAGTGTACTTCAAGAGAGTGAGAGTTTGGGAACAAAATCCCAGAGTCTAACGCTTGGATCAGACCATTTCTGAAAACATTTGTTCAATTTGTTCATTAACTTATCATGGTAAATCTGACAGCATTATACTCAAAGTCGGCTAATTTCCTAAAAGTTATGATACGTTTTAACAAATTTGTTTGAAAACAAGATATTTTCATTGCCAGAGATCAACATATTTTTTGGACAATAACTTAATTTAAGAATTAATTATAAAAATATTTAAGACTTTATTATTGGGTCGAAAACTCATATAAAATAAAAACCTTTTCATTAAAATATAATAAACTCTTAATTAAGTCTAGTTTTGGGTAACGTTTCAATTGAATTAAATAGAAGTTTAATGAATATTATATATTGAGTTGAGTCTGAAAATTGAATTAAAATATTTTTATGGAAGACTAACACAATATTAGACACATTTAGAGACACACAATATGTCGATTCAACGCTTTATTACTGAAATATTATAATAAAAGTCATTTAAATAATACCTTCTTTTTGTGTGAAATACATTTGTTCTGCAAATATTCGTCTCACAAATGAGTTGAATGCGAATAAAATAGGGAAATATGGGGTGCGATAGTCATATACAGAGTCATCGGAGCCTTCAATCGACACCCATTTGGTCGGCCAGACCTCTGCTTAGACTTAAGTTTGGTATTAAGTCATTGGTTCTGACAAATTACTTCTCAATTAGTTCCAGTTCTCTATACAACTGATTGCAGGCAAAGAACCAATTTTACGCTCAGCACTGACTCTGAACACTGGGAAGAGGGCCAGAGCCGGCACAGGAGGGGTAACACGTTTTATGACTTTTATTGAAATATTCGGAATACGACAATACCGGCCCTTCGCTCACAACTATCAGATTATTTTAGATTTATTTTTTGTGAATTCAGTTTTCGGCAAATCATCGCAAAACTGATTTTTCGGCCAAAACTATAATTTTGTGTTCAATTAATTGCAAATTATTTACTAATTCGTGAAATTCGTTAATATTTTTGTTAATAAAACAAATTTAATACGTTTTTTGGCTAATAATTAGTAATAATTAGCTGTTTATTAAAAGTCGTGATTATATGGGATTCTGTTATGAATCTCACATTAATTAAATGCCAATCCGTAGGAAAGGCTTCTTTTGTTGCTCTTTTCAAACCTGACTATCGATTGATTCAAATGTGAGAATAACACGAATTTAACGAACAAATTATTGACCGAAAACTAAAGCCAAACATAAAGAGATTTTTTTTGTTGACAACCATTAAAGTGTAGTTTTGAGAGTCAGTCCAAAAGGTATAAAATGTTGGACTACCGGAACAGTCCTTTGTTAGGGAAGCCATCGCTGATTGAGACCTCAAACGCCAATACCTTATAATAGAAAAACTCATTTGTCATCTCAGATGAGAAAAGAGATTAGAAAATGGTTTTAAATGATTTATTTAGTATAATAGCCATCGAATTGGGTAACGCTAACAAGATTTGTGGCATTTCCCATGACCAATGTCATACCAGTGCCAGACCAATGCCAGTGCCGTCAACCAGGCCTGTGCTCTACACTAATGTCATACCGTTCACCAAACCCATAGACTTCTGCGTCGACTAATACTAAATACTTAATACGCATTCAAAGACTATAATCAATCGATTGATTGAAAACCAATTGAATTCCCAGCAATTCATAGCAACTCATAGACCTGTATTGCCTACAATTGTTTGCTACCAAACAATTGCATTGAATGTCAGCACAAATTCAATTTACTTTTAATTAAAAGACGATTCAAATCATACGAATCAATGAATTTATTTATTCAAAAATTGATGTTATTGTCAATGATTTGAAGAAATTCCTCGATTTTATAAATCTTTCGAAAGGAGAATAAGATCGGGAATGCATTGAAAAGAAACGAATCAACTGAGTGTTCATATCATGAATGTCTACCAAAGGAAGGCCTTATAAACTGTGAACTCAATTCAAAAATTGTTAAGTTTTTGAACTAAAATTTAATTTATTGGATTAAATAGCATTAAATTTATGGCTTAAGAGCAGAATATGGGTTGGGTATGGGTTTTCACTAAGAAAGAGAGGAGAGAGAGGATGAAAGTAAAGTAAACTCATATTTTTTAAAGAATAGTCGGTTTTGGTGTGTATTTTGACAAATAATAGTTATTTAAGCAAACATTAAGTTTTATGGCTTCAAACAAACATTATTATTAATATTATTATTATTGTCCACATTATGATATAGTGAGCAAAAGCAGAGGTAGTCTTCTCTCTCATCAGTGAACACAATGAGAGGCATTACAAAACTCGTTATTCGATTGTTTGAGATATCGTTATATTAAGTAATATATAAGTTATATATAAATCGTCATCTCTTAAAGTTGTGCTCCCATTGAATCTCGTGAATATAAATGTTGGGACAGCTGTAGTCAACCCAATTCGATGCTCTCAACACATCCAACACATACACCATCACAACCTCTCATCCATATATGCTTTTCAATTGAAGAGAGAGAAGAGAGGAGAGGAGAGGAGAGGAGAGGAGTGGGAGGGAGAGAGAGAGAGAGAGAGAGAGAGAGAGAGAGATTCAGATATAACTTCTGGTGCGTTGAGTGCATCGAAAGCTCTAATATGTGATACTTTTGGTCAAATGTTTTTATGTTTGCGATGCGAGTAATTCAGAGTTAAACTAATAGAAAGGCATTGCATTGAAAGGCATATGCCTTTCGACGGATTTATTTTGTTTGAAATACAATCCTCTAAATGGCTCTATCGATGGTCTATTGGTCTGAGAGTCTATGCCAGCAGTGATCGCAAACGCATAATGTATTTGGACTACAAGTCGGACACATTTTATTCATTTTTACGATCAAACTATTGTTCGGAAAGCACTTCAATCTGTGACTATTTTTATTAAGATTTGAGTCAAATGTTTAATCTATTTTTGTTATAACATTTAACTGAAGACAAAACACATTGAAAGCAAAATCAATAAATTTTATGAATAGCCATATGACTAACGCAACACTTGTGTCACTCATTAATTCACTCAATTTTAATATAAGAAGAGATTATTACTACTGACTGCTCACTACTCAACCCTCACTCATATATTCAAAACTAATCCAAAATTAACAGAAAAGTATCAAATATTTGAATGAAACGATTGGATGTGTTGGACAGCCGTCTTAATGAGGCTGAGCAACAAAATCATTGCAATTGAATAGAAAGAGTGAATCGATTGGTCTCTGACTGAGCGGACAATTGTTAGAAATAAATCGATATCCGAGCGATTAGTGACAACTTTGTGATTATATTGGTTTTGATATCACAAATAATTTATGACTCGCCATACAATCCATTTATACTCATATATTGAGCACAAGTTTGTCAATAATAGGAACGACTGAAGGCAAGTATTTCTCCAAATAAAGCAATAATAAGTTTATTACGAGTCTGTTATATACATTGAAAGCAATCAAAATATAGTAGAGAACCAAAAGAAATGCCTTAACTATAACTCAAACTCAAATATAGTGTTTGAGAAACATTTGCCATATTTTGTTGCATTCAACGCAAGACTGCCTTTTATTATATAAACAGTATATCAGAATCATTGGCCGAATAATACTTTTGAGATACCGTTAAGACTGTATTTGAGTGACAAAACTAATGTACGAGAAAATACATCAACCATTCGGTCAGCACATGACTGGCCAATGAGTCTGAGACCAACAGTTACTACAAAACTGATATTTATTATGATTAGTATCGCTCAGAATCGTTCAGAACATAACATTAACTCCAATTCATTATTTTAATTACAACTGTGAGAGAGAGTAACTCTTAATCATCAAATAATCATAATTTTATTTACTCAGAGCTGAGCGTAAAATAAGTTTAATGTCTTTCCGAATGAATTTTATTTAAACAATTGGTTGAGACTCTGAAAACATATTCAATTTTATCTGAAAATAATTCACTTGATTTGCATTAACCCATAATCTAATTACGATTCAAACAAAACATTTTGAATTAAATTATAACCTTTTGTATTAAGTGTATCACTGTTTGGGCAAAACTTAATTATGAATTATTCATAAAATTTATGAGAAATAATTAAATCATTAAAATAATCGAAGCATACAATCAATGCTAAAGACAACCAATTAGTCAACTGTTGTTCAGCTCTTCATTTGCATAAATCTTTTGATTTAAATAATTTTATTCATTTAATTTCAAAACAGAAGAAAATATTCTTATTTTTATTGAAGTACTCATTCAATTCGGTTCAGATTTGATTCCTGGAAGTATTTTTCATTTCCTTTTCATTACTTCATTTGATTTTTTGAGCGGATATTCCGTACAAAGAATTTCTTTGAAAAAAAGTTTTGGTCACTTATCCGGAAGTTTTTTGTGAAGTCAGAGACCAAGAGTCCAAACTTTTTACATAAAGAATATGATTAAAGGCTATGAATTAGGTTTTGATGAAACGGATGTATAAATAATTGTTAGAATTCACTGTTTTATTGTGTAATAACTGATTAGAGTGCAAACTATTCAATGCATTATTACTGGAGTTGTGATGAATATGAACTGAAGTCATATTTGAATGTTTGTGAGAATTGAAGAGAATGTTTAGCATAACAATAATCCGGTGCCAAACGCCGACTCCAACCAAATTGTGAATCACATTTGCGGTGCATTTTTCGTGAGGACGCGTGCATTGGATATCAAATTCAAACTCCAATTTAAATGTTATTATCATTTTTGTGATCATAATATACTACTATTTTATATTATTCACGAATTTTTATAAATATTCAATACTTTTGAAATTGACCAAAAAGTTTATCTCACTTTCATTTGGGTTTGAATCTGATTCTCACTAATATTAAGACTCAGTTTGAGCTCATCATAAATACAGTGAATTGAATCATAAATAAATCATTTATCAGTTGAATCACATGAAAAAAAGAAGGTTTTATTCGCGAATATAATAAATTCACTGAAAATTAATACAAAGTTTGATATAGAATTTGCTTCAGATTTAATTCAATGAATTTCTTATTTTATTTTTTTTTCTCTGCGAATAAAATATGAATAAATTTTTTGCAATAATTTTTTTTCAGTCGCTATTACATAAGGCCAGAGAAGAACCAGAGTTAAGCATAAATTGATGGCTAATAGAATGAAATTATCGCATAACTTAATAATAGTTAAACAGATGATTATATGGTAAGGACTGGTGTTTACTCCAATCGATTTCATTCGACCAAAGGCTATGAATAACATTTTTCTCCCAAATCTTTTTAAAAACTTAGTAACAGTTTTCGCAATATTTTCAAAAACTTTTCTCTCGGATGGCCTCAAACCAAATCTGTCTTTAATTTGATATTTTATGCGAGAATTGAAATCCTCTTAAAATGATATATAAATTAGTGAAGAGAAACAAAATATTAAATTACATAATGAATAAAATTGAATCAATTATTGGCAAAAGTTTTTCCATATTATTTGTGATGAATGAGTTAATCGACTCTCAATTAAATAGTCTTTAATTTAAAACTATTGACTAATTAATACGAAATTAAACGATCAGAATATAAATCAATTGGTTTTCACATTAACTTTCCTCAAAATCCTCAAAATGTTGAGAAAATCCTTAACTAAACTTTTGACTTAAATATCATTAATTTTATTCTTATTTTTAATTTTCTATAAAAAGAGTTCATTATTATAACGATTTGATAATTACTGGAATTTAAGCGAAAAATTCATAGTTTTATAACTAAATAAAAACTAATTAAACGTTTGTGTGAAACAAATTAAGAACATAAGACAACAGCACAGGTATCTCCACAAACAGTTTACAATAAGAGAAAACAAATAAAACAATTCACGAATAAGTGTTAAAAAATTTATAATTATTTTTGTTTGAATTGAAAAAACAGAGAACACAACAAAACAGTTAAAAAATCATTGTATGGATAGAGAGATAGAGTACTACTTATATAATGCGAATAAATTAAAATAATAAATGTTTGACTCGAAGCTATTTATATGATTTATTGCACATAATCTTAATTTTTTAAGAGAAAAAAGTCTGACTTAAAAATTCATAATAAAAATTCTGTTGAAAATATTTCTGTTAACCGAAAAATATGCCGAAAAATAATTCTCTGTTCGAGAAAATGATTGTATACTTTAGTTATGGAATAGAGAGCCGAGAGATTTGATTCTATGCTCTGCCATAACATAACAGACGGGTATTATATTACAAGCAATGCATAGATATAGGAGAGAACCGGCAATTAAAGTGTCAGAAGACGAAAACAGATGAAGTTATCACAGGTTACGGGCCTTCACTTCCTGAGGACTCGAAGCATGTATTCGTGATGTGGTATTTGTTTTCAGCAATTAATATGAATTATCATAAGATTACTGCCTTTAATAAAGGGGACGAACGCTTTTCCAGCAATTTATTTAAAGCTCGTTCATTACAGTGCACTACAACTCACACCCAGTCCTATGGATGAGACTCTTCTTATTCATTCCCTTCGCCAGACAATGCATACCATCGCAGATGAAAGTCTACTTATATATCAAAGTCGTTATAATTGTTCGCAAATTTGTAATTCATTTGATTATTTCAAATGTTAGCAAAAGATTACAGTAATTATGTAATTGAAGTATAAATTCGTTTCAGCGTTAAATCAAATCATTTCTAAATCGTTTTTTAATCGGAACCTCAGTTTCAATGTTTTTAAACAAATCTTAAAAATTCATTGAAATAACAATTTTATTGGAATTAATTTCAAATAAAGTAATTATTTGAGTCAATCATTTCAAAAATCAAAGATATTTTTAAAATTAAATACAAAATAGCGTTTAGTAAATATCGTTAAGTATTAAAATGCAGACAAAACTCTTGGTTTAAAATTTTTCACTCTTTTTTATTTTCTGATAAACGCAAAGGACTATAATCTCAGGTAATTATACTTTTATGAGATTTTCAAAATCAGCAATTTTTTCAAAAAAAGACTAAAAACACTTTAAAAAATAATTTGTTAGATATAATACCGAATGTCGTAATAATTTATATAAAATTATGTAAATAAAGGTTTACTTAAATAACTCTCTAATAAAATCATTTTCTTTGATTTTCTTTGCATTAAAGAAAACTAAATGAGATTTAATGCTATGAATAAAACTCATCAAAACTTTTGGGATAATTAATTAATTTTCTTTTGAAAAAAACTTCTTCGACTAATAATAATGAATTGGAAATTAGTTGTTATATAAGTTTTATTAGAGTTTTCGTAGTCTTCTTCTAATATATTGTTGACACATAATAACTGAGTGGAAACATAGCCGTCGGCTCTAATCGGGCCCTAAACTCAGCCAATCATGACTTTAGGAGAAGATTTTTGTTGCAAACGGAGGACAATAAGCCATAATTTTTTCGTTGAGTTATTATATTTTCTAATCATAAGAGCCTTCTCTTCCAAACATCGAGTAATTAATTTCTTGAATTTTTTTTTATACTTTAATATCTTTTCATTAATTAATTTTGAAAACAAATGTCAAACAAATTTAATTGCAGTAATCGAGGGGTCAAATGTGAAAATAACAAAACTTTTTTATCTTTTTCTCAAATAATATTCTGATTTATTATGTCGTCTAATAGTTAAACGTAAAAAATATATATTTAATCGAAAAATGTTTTTCTTGTTTTCATTAACCATTCGATACTTATTTATGACTTCGAAGACGAGTTAAGAATTAATATTTATTACAAACATTTTTGGACCGGAATTCAAAGACTAACAAAAAATATATATTTAATAAAATAATGTATAAATTAATACAAAATATCTTTTATTCTTAAAATAAATTACAATTTCTCTCTATATTTGAAATCCGTTTCAATAGAATAGTGATTCGGAGGAACCGGTGCTAAAAAATACAATTTATTTGAAATATTTAGGGCTTTAACTCAGACCAAGAAAGTGAGTCAATGGTAACAATTGACTCAACTTTTTTGGTTTTGTTGAGCGTTTATTTCCATTTGAAAGGCGCTCTGGCATTGCCTCCCAAAATGCATGTATACCCCCCAGACTCGGGCCTAGATGTTAGGGCTCACAATAAGGCAGTGTTAATAAATCTTAGCTCAACAGACCTGTGCTCTGAACGACACACAGTTTTTGTTAGTCTGTGTATAAAACATGAGAAAAATTATTGTAAAATTAGACAATAGTTTTGAATCAAATGCCGTATTATTGATATATTCTGTGCAAAAGGCGTACAGAAGACTAGTCTGTAGTCAATAACATTTACTCGATTCCAATGGGGAGTCCATTCTCTCTAAAATAATATTCAGAAAACTATTTGAATATACATTTAAAACAGATTTGAAGGCAATAAATAAGTCAGTGTTTGGCTATTTATTTATGATTAATATCAACCAAAAAGGGATGCAATTCATAGGACTTTCATCGACTCAATAACCGAAAAAATAGTTCAATTCATTTGAAAACTAATCGACAAAAGAAAACAATTAATTTCAATGACGTTATCGTAAATGAAATCTAAATTTCAAATTCAGAAAAAGAAACTTTGATTTGAAAATTATTCAACTTTTTTGACGAACAATAGCATTGATCAGAGTTTTCTTTTTGAATGATCTTGATATTAATTTGATATTTATTCATGAACTCTAATAGAGACGTGTTTTGAAAAAATTGATTTTCAATTCAAAACTAATTAAGGATTCATTTTGTATCCCAAGTATCACAAAGAATGACAAAACTCTGAATATTTCCAAATATTGATCGGATTTTGAGAATATTCTGACCCTTAAAGGCATGGATGCTATTGAATAAGAGTTAAGTGAGTTGTTGTCTAAAGTTATTGAGATTTCAAGTGATTTTGGCGAAGACTTGCCAATCGATGTGCAGTGCGATCGACAAATCAGGTTATTATAAACCTATTAACAATTGGGACCAAACGTATCGGTTATATAAAGAACTCAGTTATTCAGCAGATGTCTTGAGAGACGCATCGGAGGCCATTTCGGTAGGCATTGGAACGGCTGTTAAAATGGTTAGGCATTAAACTATCATTAATCAAGAATCTGATGACGTGTGACAACTGGCAAATCATTAAAGCAAATAGTATTAGACTTTTTGCGTTAATAACTAACACATTATCACAACAGCAGTCGTTGTGTTGTCTCAGAAAAACGGATTCGTTTCTCACTTAATGTCAACAAAGCATTGAATGCATACATGAATACAGAATATGAATACAATAGAGAATTGATTTGATTCCCAAACACTACAAACATTACTATTATTTAATTCTCTGTTATTCGCAAACAACTCATTAATCAAAACTCGGATTTATTAACACAATATGTATTCAAATTGAAATCCCATTTAAACTCATAAATAAATAGACAAAAATCATTAACTTTTTTACATTTAATATAAAACAAGCCTCAAAACACTAGCTAGGTCAATGAGAACATGACCATATTGTATATCTAACCAGCTGAGTTTGTTTTTTAATTAGTTGACAAATGGTATGTCGTTTTCGAGATAATTATAAGAATTTTTTAATGAAATAATTTAATTAAAGTATTTCAATAAAAATAATACACAAATTGAATTGTATTTGTCTTTAATTTATAATTGACTTTCTCTGAATTGATTGTCGGCTGAATCTAAAACTTTTCCCAAACAATAAAAATATTTTAAACAATTATTTGTTTCATTGTTTTTCCTTAAGTTTCAAAATTCCCATAAATTTATATTTGAATTACAATTTAAATGAATTTTTAGATAACAATTGAGATGTTTTCCGAAAACAATTCAAAACAACAATGATTTCGGATATTTTTAAAATTTTCTTTTGTCGGGCGTTCATAAAGTTTTCAGTCGATTTTCAAAAGTTGTCCCAAACTTCTTGTATTATCACTGAAACCAATGATGCTTAACAAACCTTTGTTCGTTCAGAACATCGTCAGACCCTCGATGTCGGTCTCTGATGTGAGATTGACCTCTCCTTCAGAGCCGACCCATTCCCTACGGGTGGTCGAGGTGTCTGGCCCTTCGTCTCGACTGGGAAGCCAGGGTTGTTTCGAAGGTACCCCTACTGGTTGCTCTTCACCCGCGGGAAACCGGGCGGGGGTTGAGTCTACACTCACCGGAATTCTGCCCAAAAGGCACGGCGTTTGGTGTCGACTCTCGAGGAGTGGTAAGACTTCTATTAAGAAGTTGGTACCGATTCGGTGGCGGCTCTCTTCTAAACAAAAGCAACTCATCGCTGGTCTCAATAAGAGTGGAGTGCCTCACGTTATTGAGGAGAGAGTGGATAAGGTAACGATCCGCCCATCCGT
>JAQIXV010000411.1:0-38506 GCA_034700625.1 Tectocepheus velatus | reverse complement strand
GAGAGAGAGTTATTGAGTTCAAATTATCTCATAGTAAGGTGAAAGTAGTCAATGAATGTTTGACTCAGAAAAAAATTATGTCATTCAATGTTAATCTTGAGTAGAGTATCGATGAAAGCATAAAAGACCTAGTAACCTATTGAGACTCAAGTTAAACCAGTTCCATCTGCAATCCACCTAGCTCACCAAGTTTATTTCCAGGATCAAAACAAATCTTAAAATTAGCTTAAATTCAATTAATTTTTATTCAAAAATAAAAACAAAATATAAAAACTCTTTAAAAAAATATAACAAAAAAATGATAACAACTTTCGGTAAAAATCCAAAAAAAAAATTAAAAATAAAAATAAATTCAATCAAAATATATGCGAAAAATGAATTAAAAAGAGTATAAAAATATATCGAAATAATAATAAAAATAAATTCATATTTAAAACCCACTCCTCTTTAAATGGATAACTATTTGGAATAAAAAAAGAGATAATAATTCAAAAAAATAGTATATATTTTCTATAATAAGAATCAATAATCAAAATATTCTGTGCTATAAAAGTAAGGAAAAAAATTCACTCAAAAACGCTATTCAATGCTCAGCCTTAAGGTCGGGCAGCAAATGAAACATCCAAACCATTGACTGGATGTGTCGACAACAACAACAACTGAAGAAATGCAGTCAAAACTCAGGGATTACTTATTTTTTCTGCAGGTATTCGTTAATATGGTTCGCAATCTTCTCGAAAGCATTCAAAGATATTTGCTCCGGGTTTGCGTCAATTGTCTCGAAGTTGAGTTTTCCCTCCAATCCCTACAAAACGTATACAAAAATTAAATATATTTATTAAAAAACTATTTAATCATTTCTATTATAAAACCGTTAATTAATATCTGATATGAGTTTCTCAGAGTATAAGTCAATTCAATAGTTAGTTAGACATAAATAATAATTATTTGTTGTAATAATTGTATAGAAATATATTTTTTTTGGAAAAATTTCTATTCATTTCAAAAAGAGTTGTGAGAAAAAAACCGAAAGGACGTGGGTTTCAAAAAACCGGCTGAAAATTTTAATCTTGTTTTTCAAAATATTTTGGAAATATTTAAGAAAATATAGTAATTATTTTCAAATTGATTTCCTTATTTGAATACTTTCTTTTCAATCAATAATTTCCTTATATTTTCAATTGTATTGCAGTAATGGTTAGACATTACGTCTATTGAGGTATTGAATGCCTTTCCAAATGACAAACACCACAACAAAAACTACTGTTAAGAGAGTCGTCAGTTCAGTCCTTCGGTAGAGAAAGGGATTCAATAATAGAAATACAATTCAGTTGAAGCGAAAAATTTTCCATAAATCATAAAAATAGGCCCATTATTCGACTGTCCCGGGTATAGCCCAAAAAGGATTCGGTTGAAAAGACCTGATAAACACCTGATAAACAACTTTCCACTGGATTTCCGAATCAATAAAATAATTTCTATTTACGAAACAATTGATTTGAAGAATAGGACAGAATAGGAGTCGAATTGAAGAGAGGGAGAGAGAGAGAGAGAGAAAAAAAATCAAATCAATTGTTAACACAATTACTCGAAAAAGTCATTAACAACTCATCGGATGAGATCCAAGGATTGTCATCATAAGGAAAGGAAGTTTATCATCAAAAATCAATTATAACCCATGATTAACCATTAATTGGTGGCCTTAGCACGGATCTAATTTCTAAGCAAGGTCAGATTTGTTGTAACTAACTAAGCATGAGAAAATAAGCTAGATCATCTAACCACTAGATTATATAACGTGTCTAATGAAGTGGAAAGCCATTGATTTTGAGGGGAAAGACATAAAATTAAGCAAAAACTAGTGTCAGTAAAAGGACCCGGCCATACCTTATCGGGGAGGAAATACGCGTTTTTCATTCTGTCGGCCAAGTCTTCGGCGTTGAGCTGAGCGTTGCCGAACTCAAACAGTTTAATGATAAGCAGTTTGCCATTCATTTCCAGGTACTTTCTGCCGATATCCATCTTCATCTTCTTAAGCTTGTTCTTCATGTTATACCTATACGTCGAGAAGAGTTTCGCCCTTTTGAACGAATTGATGAGAATGTCCTCCAAGTCTCGGCTGACCAGCGATTTGCCGACGAAGTCCTTCAACTCGTCGCTGATCTTAACCAACTTGGAGTTGACGTCCGGCTTGAGAGCCGTGTCTCTCCTTATCTTGTCTTTTACCACTTTTGGCAGATCTTTGCCAATGAATGTTATGATCAGATCCAGTATATAGTCGTCGGATATCATTTCGTCGTCGATCTTGGCGTCGGACAGCATATCGATGATGACTGCCTTCCCTATCGGCACCTTCTTCTTAAGCAATTGCATAGCTATGAGAGCGCCGTAGAAGTGGCCGACGATATCGTAGTCGCCCTTCGGGTGAATAGTCTTCAGTAAATCGCTATAATATTTAGTGATGTCTTTAATAGATCCCATATTTTCCATGTCTTTGAGCCAATTGAGGCCAAACACGGGTCGGTCGATCCTCTCGGCCAACGCTTCCAGCGATGCGAATATGCCCTCCAATGGGGGCAAGAAGTAGACCGGTTTACCTGTCTTTACGTTATTGAGTCGGGTGTAGGCGTCCGACGGTATAATGAACTTAATTTTACTCAATTTGTTTCGGCACTCCTTTAGCTCTTCGGCGAAACGTCTCAACTCCTCTATCTTTCCGGCCTCGAAGTCTTTCATCATTCTTATGGTGACGTTCTTAATGTCATTCAGCGATACTTTGATGTCGTAATCCCTTTCCAATCCCTGCTGTAACTCAACCGCAAACATAGACTCCATTCCTATCTCTCCGAGAGTCAAGTGGTCGGGTGTTGTCTTCGGGTCGATACCCAACGCCTGCCATATCTGACTGACAATACGAGACTCTTTAGTGCCGCCAGCGGTCACTCTCTTGGCTCTCACCTGAAGTAAAAGGTATTAAATATTTTTTATTCAAAAGTTTTTTCAGAAAAGTATTGAATCAAAACTCACGACACAAGAGACGACAGGTTTAGGCGATTGAAGCAATTTGTCCAAAATTTCGAGACAAGAGTTGATCCTCTGTTTGACGATACCCGACAGTGCGCTCATCTCAGTGTCGGCAATGACGCCGACGTCGCCTATGGGTCCCCATTGGATGGCGAGTCCGTTGAGGCCATCCTTTTTCCTCAACTCACAGATGCGCTCACATATACTGTTGGCGTAACCATAGTTTGATTGTCCGGCGTTTCCTTTACCACAAGAAACCGATGAGAAGACAACGAAATAATCCAAATTCAGGTTCAAATCGCGAGTGATTTTATCCAAGTTCTCGAAGATCTTTGTCTTTGATTCAATAGTTTCGTTGAACTTATCGATGGTTTGGTTCTCAATGAGACAGTCATTCAGAACGAGAGCCAAATGAAAGACACCACCGATTGGTCCCAATTTTTTGGCCTCTTCTATGAGTCCTTTCGCGCCTTCGATTGTATTTGAATTATGTGTAGAGACGATAACCTCTGACCTATACATCTGAAGGTTGACCCCGAGTGACCTCAACCTGTCCAGAATGAACTTCTGGTATTTGGTTGCAATGCCTTTCCTAGAGGTCAGGACGAACTTTCTGGCGCCCAAATGCAACATCCAATGGAGTAATTCCATACCAAAGCCACCCAACCCTCCGGTTATTACATAGACTTTCTCGGCGTCGAAGTACGTCTTTGTGGTGGCCCTGAGAACTGGCGCCGGTGTGTAGCCCTTGACAACAATCTTCATGTTCTCCTCTTCTCTCATCTTAAGTATGATTTTTCCGATGTGTTTACCGGTTGTCATATAACGGAAAGCCTTCTCCGCCTCTTCAGCCTTGAAGGCAGTTCTGATGAACGGCCTAATCATACCGTTGTTAGAGTTGGCGGCAATCCATTCCTTGAACCTCTGCATGAAATCCGGACACATAAACAGCTTCCTATCGGCGGACACACCGATGAAAGAGATGTCTCTTAAGAATGAAAACATTCCCAACTGTTTGTTCATTTGGAGGTCATATTTGCCGATCTCCACAAACCGACCGCAATCGGCGACGCATTCATAACTGGCCTCCAGTTTGTCACCGGAGAGGGAGTTCAGAACGATGTCGACTCCCTTTCCTTTCGTTAGTTCTTTGATTTTGAACTTAAACTGAATATCTCTGGAACTGAATATACGATTCTCTGGGATATTGTATTCAGTCATTAAAAACTTCTTCTTGTCATCGGTTCCGACCGTAACGAAGATATCGCAGCCATAGTTCTGGCAGATATTGATTGCTGCCTGTCCTATACCACCGGCTCCGGAATGGATCAACACTTTTTCGCCTGAATTTCAATTAAAATGATTAATAATTTTCTTCAAAACAGAAAAACAAGTCATACCTCTCTTGATGTGCGCCCTCTCGATGAGGCCATACCAGAGTGTGCTGTAAGTGACCAGAATAGTCACGGCGTCATCCATAGACCAGTTGTCAGGTATGGGCAGAATCATGTCCTCCATGGCGTCTATGGAAGTGGCAAAACAACGGCTCATATCGAAGCCGAACACTCGCTCTCCAGTGTCTGTCCGACGGCCGGCGAACTCGAATCCAATGACACAATCGGTGAACAGACTCAGAGGTCCCGACGCTATACGGCCTGTAATATAGCGAAAGAAAAAACAAAAATAAGTCACAGAAAAATACACCAAACGTGAGGTCAGAGTTCAAGTTAGACATACCGGTGGCAAACATGACGTCCTTAAAGTTGAGTCCAGCGCTATATATATTGCACTTAACCAACTTGCACAACCTGTTCTGAAGGTCATAGGCCTCCCTCTTTGTGCTCATATTCTTCAGTGAATACCACTGAAGTGATGACAGGTCTCTATTGAGACCGTTGTTCAGATAGTAGTCGTCTGAAGTGATCTGATCGTAGTCTTTGGGAAGAGTCAGATGTCTATAAGTCCCTAACTTTCCGTTTCGGAGGACATTCACCGCCATATCGTTGACCAGAATGTCTGAAAATGGCTTCTCTTTGAAATTTATCGGAAGTTTAATGAGATTGTCGTAATCGAAGACACATCTGATGGCCTCTCCTCCCGGTTCCAAACGGAGACAATTAATGAGACCAATGATGCCATTCTTCGATGAGTCGCTGGCAATGAGCCAAATGTGGTCGTCCTTATCGTCGCTCTCCTTCTTCTCGACGAGAATCTGTTGGACTCTTTCAAACCAGTTGTGGGTTTCGGCACTGATTTCGATAACGTTCTTCGGGTCGGGAAGTGTCGGCTCTCTTGTGGCCACTTTGCGGAAGAGTAGAGCCATAGTTCCGATTGAATCGGATTTACTGCAAATGACGTTAAGGCCAACGGCTTCGGCCTCTTTCACGAAACTGTTGATACGGTTAACCAACTGCTGGTCCGTGAGGTGGGGTTTGCCGTTGAGTTGACTCAAAGCCACTTCAGGTTCGGTCATACGGTAGCGGAACACAGATATGAGGAAACCCTTTGTGTTGAGACAATCGTATAATTCTTGTGCGAAGTTGTCGATGGGTAGGTCCCAGAGTTCGGGCGAGTCTCTGACCAAAACCAGGTTAGTTAGGGTGACATCAGACGGGAACCGACTCTTCTTGACATCCCATTCGATAATCTTAAACGACTTCTTCTTGAGGTCGTCGTCGACCGCATCCGAAGACCTGACGGCGAGATTGTAGTCGACGTCAATCGGATATATGGCAGCGGAGGCCAAATGGTTGTCCACTTCGTCGGCCATAAGAGCTTTCGTCAGATTTATTTCGAAGACTTTGATCTCTTTCTTCGGGACATTGTTTTCGCTGATGATATCCAGAAGAGAACGGATCAGCCGTTCGTTCTTCGAGACACGATTCACGACATCAGCGGTTAAGTCGTTCTCAGGTTTGGCCAACACTTCAGAAACGACTTCTTTGATATCAGAGCCGATTAGGTTCTGGTTCTTATCCAACGTTTGTTTCTGGACTTCAGTCAACGCCCGGAGCAAAACGTGTTCCTCTTTCGGGTCTTTCGTGTATTCCTGGATCAGGTCTTCGTTGATCTCGAAGTTCTTCGGCTCATTATTGTCCGGATTCAGGGATTTATTGATTTTGTTGGCGACTGTCGAACAAACCTGAAGACAGAGATAATTGGATCAAATAAAGTGATCGACAAATAAGATGGACATACCTTAAGATACTCGAGAAGAGCCTTTTTATCACATTCTTCGATGGAATTGTATTCTTCATTAGCGATGAATTCATACGATTCTAGTTTGAGATCTTGGATATTGACCTTTCGAGGTATGGGCAGCGCCATGAGGTCCTCGACTTCAATACCCGGGGCCACAATCATACGGGAATTCATGTCGACAAAGAAGGGTAGCATCGATTTGTATATATGGAAGTCCTGTCCGATAAGTTCCTCAACAGTTTCGGCGTTGTTTTGGTCCAAAATAGTGCTGAAATCCTTTTCGACCTCTTTCTTGTCGAAGTCGTTCTCCATAATGGCGTCCATTGTCTTCTCCTCGTCGAACGAGACCTGTTTGTCGTAGACCTTGTTGGCCACCACCGACTCGTATAGGACGCGGGGATCGCAACGTAACTGTTTGATCATAACCGGGACCATCATCTTCCTGAAGGGCATTGCGGCGGCCATTGTCTGCAACAGTGAGTCCATGAATGGCACCCAATTGCCGTCCCATTCGACTTCACCCCTCATCGTCTCGAAGTCGTTTGTCCGCATTTTGCGCAGACCTCTAAACTTCTGGCCGTAATCGTAGCCCATTATCCGCAAGTCTTTGTATATGTCGTCGGTGTCTATCTCCGCCTCAAACCCGTCCTCTTTGGGTATGTCCTGAACGTAGTTCTGTACGGCGAGTGTGTACTCGTCCGGTGACCGGATTTTCCCGACGCACGTCGGGTTACCGTTTTCCAGGATTACGAAATCGCCTGAAAAAAGTTGTCGATTAAAAATATATACCCGGATTAGTATTGCTCTCTATTGAGTTAGAATGTAAGCTTGCAAATTGTGTTTTTTGCAATTTGATCTTGTTTAAATTAAAATATTATCTCAATTAAAAAACCTGATGTTTACCCGACTTTCCCGACAATATACTCCCGTAAACCTCTCTATAGGATCAGCTGATATTTTCCCGAACGGATTGCCGGCAATAGTCGGTAAACATCTCTATTGAAAACTTTTTACAGTTTTCAACATTTTTTTACAGTTTTTAAGAAAGTCTTTGATAAGTCTTAAGATAATCACCGGTTTGTTCCAAATATCTGACTTTGAGACGCGTAGACTCCTCTTGGGATACGAAGACGGGTCGCCTGAACTGGACGTCCTCGAAGATCACCGGCAATTGGTTCCAGAGTTTGCCCTTATGTGCGGCCAATTGACGCCACGCGCACATCAGATAACCCGTGGCCGGGAATAGACAGTTGCCATCAATGCAGTGGTCGGGAAGGAAGGACTTGATCTCTCTCTTCAAGTTGATATTCTCTGTCAGTTCGGAAGCCGTGCCCTTGAAGTGGAACTCCGGCCACTTTCGCACGAAATAGGTCTCCGAGTGGTCCCACTTGAGTAGAGAACTGATCGATTGGGTACCTCTCGTCACCGGGTAGTTGACCTTCGGGTACAGGTTCTCAATGTTGGGGTTGAGACCCAATTCGTACAGTTTTGCGATTGACGTCAAAAACATATCCAGATTCGTGTCATTCGAGTCCTTCTTAATGAGTGACAGATATGTCGAGGCGTCTAATGTTTGTGATATAATCTTCGAGAAGAGGCCGTGTGGTCCGATCTCAACCACAATGGCATCCATTGGCATATATTTTAGTTTATTGTAGAAATAGACGGGACTTATGAGGTTATGGACGAAATACTCGGCCGAACCCGTCTTCAGTACGTCCTCCGGGTCTGAGTCTATGACAGCAGTGGAGACCCACTTCTTCGATCTCGGCTTAGGGTTGGGAACGACTTTTTTCAGCTCATCCGTCAACTTCTTGGCCGAAGTCATGAGATATTCGCTATGGTATGGGATCTCATGGCTCTGCAGTTCCCGAACGAAGACTCCCTTTTTGGCCAAATCTTCGCACATTTGTTTGGTTTCGTTATATAAGCCTTAAGTCAAACACAAAACAAAATTTAATTAAATATTTATTTTAAAGGGAAAGCCATCAAAAGGGGTCACACCTGAGACGACAACCGTATCCTTTCCGTTATTGCAGACAACGTTCGTCCCTTTGGGGCACAACTTCTTGGCCTCATTCCAAGACATACCGACGACAGCCATCAGACCCTTCGGTATCTTTTTGTCGCTTTCTGTGACCACTCCTCTATAGTACGTCACCAAAAGGGCTTCCCTTGTGTTTAGGGCTCCGTCGGCATAAGCGGCCGCTATTTCGCCGAACGAGTGGCCAATAATACCGTCGGGAGTGACGTTGAGTGCAGTCATGACATCAAATAAAGCCATTTCTATGGCAGTTGTGGCACAGAATTTGTTAGTCATCGAAGACATTGAGTTCTTGTCGTCGGACAGCAGCAGATACTTGAGGTTAACACCATATGGGGACAGGATTTCGTGGCATTCCTCTATCTTATCGGCGAATATCTTAATAGGCATCAAAGCCTTAGCCATTCCAGTCCACTGTCCGCCCAGTCCGGGGAATAGGAACCAAATCGGGCGCACAGTCTTAGCGGTGAACATCGATGAGTGCTTTTTGTACTCTCTCTGGAGGTCTCCGCTCTCATTGAGTGTGTCTTTTATGATAACCGACCCTTGAATTCAGATTAAAGCACAGCATTAGATGAGAAACACATACAGAAAAAGTCATATTTTAAAGGGAAAGGCCTCACCTCTCACAGGAAATCCGCATGAGTTGAGTGTGGGCTTGACTTTCATGGGGCCGCATATTAGGTCAAGGAAGTCCCTGGTCACTTTATCGGGGTTGTCTTCAATCCATTTGACCATTGAGTTGAACGCTTCCTCAGTTCGGCCGCAGAGGTGTATCAGACGCGGAAGGCTGTCCGCTATCTTATGGTTGTCCTCACTATTTGTCTTGTAATTAGGTTCTAGCAATACGTGTGCGTTGACTCCTCCCACTCCAAAGTTGTTGACTCCGGCGATACCTTTCAGTTACGAACAGTTAATATAATTTTCAATAAAAAAAAATAAGAGGAAAGCCTTCACTAATATAAGGCCTGAGCACATACCGGGAGTGTAGGGAAAGATCTCAGTAATGGGCTCTAAAGGCGGACAATAGGCCCTAATATTGCCCTTAACTTTGTTGAGGTGAAGGCAGGGAGGGATCGACTCCCGTTCGAAGGCCAGCAGTACTTTGGTTACGGACGACACGCCGGAGGCGCCCTCCGCGTGACCGATGTTGCTCTTGAGTAGACCCACAGGTAGTGTTCCCTCTCTCTTAGGTTTGGCGCAGTAGGCGTTGAATATAGCTTTGGCTTCTTGAGGGTCTCCCACCTAATCATATTTGAATTTTAGCCAAGGGTTAAATTGATTAAATGATTAATTACCTTGGTGCCAGTGGCGTGCGCTTCGAAGTAATTGACTTTAAGGGGATCGATGTTCGCCTCCTCATAGACTCTGCACATCAGCTCCTCCTGTGTTTCAGATGAGGGGAAAAACATTCCCATCCTTTTGTTGCCATCGATATTGACCCCGGAGTTCAATACTGTGGCGTAAATACGTTTGGAGTCCGACCTCTTCTGGAGGAAAATACTGGCGACGCACTCCCCTCTGGCGAACCCGTCGGCCTTATCGTCCCACACCTTCGGTAGGCCGTCCCTACTGTTCAGGTGAGTCGCTTGGAATACGTGATTTGTGAACGGCTGCAGATTTATGGATGTGCCGCCGACAATGGCCTGGCTGCATTTGCCTAGATCATATTTCGAATTCAGATCAAATTAATAAAGATAATAAATAAAATAATCTTGCTGACTGAAATCATACCTAGTCTCAAGTCATTCATAGCGCAATTGAATGCCACCAGAGATGAGGAACAGGCGGTGTCTATGAAAATGGACGGCCCCTTGAAGTCGAATACGAACGACACCCGATTGGCGTAAAGGCATTTGTTTGAGCCCTGAATCCATAGGAGAGTGTCCGTCATATTGCTCTGTGAGTCCGGCTGTACTTCTTCTGGTATACCGTCGGGCATACCGAAGGACGAGTACCCGATATAGACGCCGGTGTCCGACCCTCGAAGCGATTGCGGATTAATTCCTATGAAAAAGAGTTTTGAAAATAAATTTTTAAATTTGTTTTTAATGTCTGTGTGATTGCATACCCGCGTCAACGATGGCCTCGTATGTGGTCTCCAATAGTATTCTGGACTGGGGGTCAATACTGTCGCCCATTGTGTGCATAATACCGAAGAAGAGGCCATCAAATCGATCCACTTCTTTGATTTTTCCCATTCGGCCACACATTCCGTATAAGTCTATTGGGTTTTCAGTGTTAGTAATGGTTTTGTGTGTAGAGGGAGTGAAATGAGAGGGAAAGTGATATATTGTTAAAGACTGTAATTTTTCATTTAATGCCTATTCTTTGATTTAAAATTAAACTTGGTCTAAGTATTATTTTTGCACGTTACAAATAAATTATCTCTTGCACAAACGCTAATGAACAAGCTCAACGGACCAAAATTCCAAGAGATAACATTTCAGAAAAACAAATTATACTTCTCGAAAGTTGGGCCTGTTGAACAAATGTTCTAGGTCAATTTCAAAATGGCAAGTTCACAATCATGGAACTCTCAGAAACACATCAGACGGAATCAAATTAAATAAAAATCTGAATAACAATTATATTAAGCCAAATGAGCCATGAATTGTGTGGCACCGGTAGCCCTAATGACCCTCAAAAAAGTGTAACACCGGAAGAAAAAAATCATCACTCAATTGAGTCAATTGTCTTCTCGGAGGTCGTGCTCTCAACCAAAGAGTCAACACTTTTATTGATAATTAATTCAAAATCAAGTGTCGATTGGAAAGCAATCAAATCGATTGCCAATTAATTTTGATTGCATTGAAAGAGGGCTCACAGACTACCAGTCCTTTCCTCTTAACTGCAGTCACGACAGATATTATATAATACATAATCATTAAATTCATTGGCATTCAAATGGCACTCACTATAAGACAATTACCGCTTTTAAAGTACTGTAATTATATTCAAATTATATTTTCATAGATCAATGGCCAGGTAGCATTAAGCTAAAGTAAATAGATAACAATAAACAAAACAATAATTATCGGGGATAATCAATATTGATTTTTCTATCAACAGCCCTATAATTACAATGGATTTGATGGATGTTTTCCCATTATTTGATCAAGATGAAATTTTAAAAAATGGATAGACTGATGGATAGAATGAAAAAAGTTTGAAAAAGCCTTACCCTGTCTCCACCGTCTATTGTCCAAGGTAATCATATCCACTTTGTTGTAGAGATTGTCGGCGAACTCGTCGACTGAGTCGGACTCCGGGAAGCGGCCGCCTATACCACTGATCACAATGTCCTCGTCGATACACTTTGGGATAAACGTTTTGGTCGCCATAGTTATCGGATGGCTGTCCTCAACGGTCTGACACCCGAATCAAAGATAAACTTTTTGGTGTGTTTTTCAAGCGATAAGACTTTTATCGGAAAAAAACTTTTGAAACAAAATTTGAATTCACTTTAAATTCAATAAAACTTTTTTTTATTTATTAACGAAAAGTCTTTCAAAATATTTAACGAAAATGTTTTGAAAGCCTTCCGTCGGAGAGAACTACTACTGAACGCAAACTGAAGACAACTTTTCGCAAACTTTTGTTTTTATCGATTCTTAGATAAAACTATTTTTTTCTTAACAATTGAAGCAAACATTCGTTGAGATAGCGATAGAGGAGTGGGTTATAAAAAAAATTTATCTAAAAAGTGAGCCCTTCTCACAACTGTCCAGTATTTATATAAGTCCCAGAAAAACGCCAATTCCATCACTAAAAGGGGGACTGACATCAGTCAAGAGGCAGACAACAGTTATTAGAGCCAACAGAGTGTTTGTGTGACTCTCGAGGAGAGGGATTGGGAGTCAGGAGAGGGAGAAAGTGATCAGAGAGTTCACAACACAAACTCAGAACAAGAATTTTAAAACCAAATTATATTATATAATAATATGAGTTGTTATTAAAAAATTTTTTGCTCAGCACTCAGCATATAATATGTGCTGTGTGTGTTCTGCAGTGAAGGTGTAATTGCGATAACACTTTCCTCGGTATTTAATTCGCCAGAATTTTTATTAACATTAATTTACTTTTACTGTTAGACACTGTGCTGTTCAGAGTTAGTGGCCGTTCCTTTCGCTCAATCAGATCAGAGAGGAAAGGGATTCTCGATATGATAGAGAGAGTGAGCTCAGTATTCGAGGACAAATTACTGATGCAAATTGATAATGAGGTCAACACTTTCTTTCGTGACTTTCTGTGTTAGTGAGGGTTTGCTTTCAGGAGTTGAGTCCCAAAACACTTTCAGTTTTAATAGTTATATATTTTTTTCGTTAAACAATTTGTGAGAAAAATAAGAAAATTATTGAAAAAAATTCAGAATTAATAACAAAATTAATACAAATTTTTTTTCTCAAAACTTTTATTTTCTTCGACTGATATCCAACTGTTTTGTTGAATGGAAAGGAAAGGGAATACCATAATTAAATTCACACAATTAAGTCAATATTTGCTCAGCATGAGAATAACTTAACAAGATAATAATTGGCTGATGATTTTCGTTCGAAGTCACAAAATTGATTAAAATTATTGCAAAAATTCACCTAATTTTTAAGGATTTTTAATTTAAGCTAGGTCACAATTCCTTAATGATAAATGATTTTGAAAAATTTTAATCGAACCAAGCTAGAAGTAATTAATTGTTTTAATACATAATTTTTTATACCATAGATCAAAGAGATTGACCAAGAGCAAAAATTAATTGACTGTTCGGCTCAAATACCTTTTGACTTTCAAAACAGCTATCAATGGATTTGAATGAAAAGTGTTATCGACTTTTAATTTCTAATTAAATTTCAATTTGTTTGTCAAAAGAGTTGAGAAGTAAAAAAAAATTTTTTTGAAAAACTGTTTTCCCATTTCTCTTATGAATCGTGTGCTAAGAATCGGGTAATAAATCAAAAATTTATTTCAACTTTTAATTCAAACTTCAATTTTATGTTAAATTTTACTTTTTTTGATTAACCCATTCGTTGGCAAAGAGTTTGAGAAACAAATTAAAATTTTTTTTCAATTTTAAGGGAAAAACAATTGAATTCTTAATGCGGTCTAAGAAGAAAATTATCTTGATCAAAAATAATTATATATATTTCAAATACGTGGAATTGAGACTGGGCAATTTTGCAACAATTAAAATTAATTAGGCAGCTGTTAAATAAAATAACCAAGAGCTATAATTAAACATGGCTGAAAATAGAAAAATAAAAACCACCAATTTAAATCTTTACCCGATTAATTAGCATGATCCAATTTATAAATTGCCTAACCTGAATTGCATGCGCGTTCATAGCTCACAAACGAGCCTGGAAAAGTTTTTCTGAGCAAGCAACAACAACAAAAAGTGTAAATTTGATTCTCGGTCATCGATTCCCACATAATGTGATCAATTGATTCCAAGAGTATTTGTTTTTTTATAACCCAGAAGTCAAATGAGACTCAATTTCTTCAAATAATTATCTTTTTTTCAGATAATAGATAACTATTTACACGATTTTTGATAAAACGCGTCATTCGGGTGGCAGTCCTCTGATGGCAAACCGATATTGACATCAAGAAATCTACGGCTAAAGAGTTTGAACTTTTTTATCAAAAGGTTTTGAAGAAAAAAATATTTAATCTTTTCGTTGATTTAGTATCGCATCTGATATTTGAAATCTATTCGTGAAATCAATTTCGAGATTAATATCCAGTTTTTAATCCAAAAATGTAATGAAAATACTGTTTGAAAATATTATATGCCGTCCCATTGATGTTTTGCCAAGCAAGATTAGCAAGGGTTTGCTTGGTAATCCTCAATGAGAAAGCATATTATGTAGAGCCAAACACTTTCCGTAAAAATAGTTTGAAATTATTATTATTAAAACCACTTTTGAATGCCTTTCCACTAAAAATAGCCTTTCCATTTAAAAAACTTTCCATGTTTATTTACGTCAATTTTTTAATAATTTAATAGAGCTTGAACAAATTGTTATCATGTTTTCTATATTAAAAATGATTTAATAATTTGTTTTGAATTCAATTTAATCGGAAAATTCATTTGAAAAATATTTTAAATCGAGAAAAAAATGTAAACAAGATAAAGAAAAATAGATACTGAAATCAAGGATAAAATTCCAGGTATTTTCTTATTTATTTTATCTAGTTGACATCGATTTGAATAATATGCTAATTAAGATATGCTTAGAATGCTCTAGTAAAAAACTTATTCAATAAATAGTTCAGCAATATAATTAATTTTCTATTCAAGTGTCTGTAATTTATATAATCTAGCTAGATCAATTTCTCAACTCAATAATATTGACTTAATTATTAGCCTTTAATTAAATATAATAATAAAGAGTTTTTCAAATCAAGTGATTGATGTAATACATGGAAATTTTCTTTAAGAAAACTAAAACCCGGGTACTTTTTCTTTTATCAATTTGATTGAGCAATTGTTATCACAAAAAGGGTTGAGTGAGAAAAATACAGTATCAGTAAAAAAAATCGAGTAATTATTTTGTTATCCAAGAGTCGTTTGGTTATAAACATTGTTTTATTACATGAATTAAAATATTTGTTTCAATAGTTTTTTAATTTTATTTTTTCTTACTTTCAATGAATTTATTTGAATTTTTTCCTCGAAATTATTCGGAGAGAAGAAAAAAGTTTCACAAAAATCGTCTTTCAATTTGAATATTCAATTTCAAGAGTCAATTAAAATTGTATTTGTATTTTGAAATCAGACCGAAATTTAACTAATTTATGTCTAATATCGAAATGCTTGTTGAAATTAATTCAGCAAATAAAACTGACCTTGAGTCAAGTAGAGTTGGTCAGTTCAAACTAATCATCATTCTGTTGCATCAATCAAGCTTGCACAATTTGAAATCCACGTGAAATCTCATTAAATTCAAAGGTATAGGAAAACAAAGTTAAACAAAAAAAAATTTCTTTAATGAAAATAACACCTATTTATCACTCAATACGTCTAAAAGTGATACAAATTTTAATTCAACACAAGTTGTGATTAATTGACTTAATGTTCAAAATGATAATGACTTTCAAGAAATTTGCAATAAAAAAATGTTCTCTCTCTCTCTCTCTCTCTCTCTCTCTCTCTCTCTCTCTCTCTCTCTCCACTCTCTAAACGAGACCTTATTTTCAATTAAACTGAAGTCTAATCTTTCAAAACAAATGATAGTAAAAATCAAAACTGATTTTTAAGGCTTTAATTACAGAACACTTTTCCCCACAATATTTGGTTGGGATTAATGTTAAGTCATGTTTTTTGTCAGTGGATTCGTCATTGAAGAGGTCATTCCCAAAGAGACAGTTACCAGGGTATTGGCGCAATGAATGTCAATTTGTTTTTCTTTTAAGGCTTTTTAATTGAAATTGATCTTATCCAAAAATTGCCAATGAAAATGTTTGCTCGCTCCAATTTACGTACGACCGCTAATCGGTGCCTTGGAGACAAAGAATCAATCTTATCGAGCATTAAAAAAAATTTCTCCAGGCTATTTAACTAAATTACATATGGTCACATGCACGTGCTTACACCTTGAAGCTTTTTCTCAATAATTAAATTGTCTTGGCCATCTTTTTTCCAATCGAAACTCTTGGTCATCCCAAAAGCCTGAAGGGTAACCAAGAAAACAAAATTCTGTGCATTTTATGGCCAATTGTAATAACCAATTGACTCGAAGAGGGAAAAAATCAACTGAAAAGGTGTTTTGCGAAACCAAAAGGTAATTCATGATATTGCGTGTAAATTGACTCAAATTGAATATTCGAGACAAATGAATAAAATAAAAATGAGCCTAGTTCATTCATCAAAATGTGAATTTTCAGAAGTGAATTAAGTAGAGACTGAGTAAGAAGAAAATTAAATGTGAATTAATTATTTACAACAAAAATACAAATAATTTTCTCATTTTTTATTCAATAGGAGAGAAAAAAGCAGCAAATTTCGGGTCAATTGAATGTCAGCTGAGAATCGATTTTCTCTTATATTACATGTAATTAATGTTTGAGTTTAAACATCAAGTCTTTGAAAATATATATCGGATTTCATAATCAATAAGACTTTTATCTATTTTATTGGCGTTTCAATCAAACAAAATCAAACTTAACCCCTAACTGTCCCCTAAAAACAGCGCAAAATACTGTCTATAATGCATAGCAGGAAAAAAGAGTCCGTCATTGAACTCATTGGCCTTAAAATACGCCTACAATTACACTCGCGATCAGTCTTTACGTGAAAATCAAAATTCAGTCAAATTTTTTTCACCAGAGAGAGAGAGAGAGAGAGAGAGAGAGAGAGAGAGAGAGAGAGAGACCGTGGTAATTGAACTCGAAATTAAACTAATAAGAGTATAATTATTATTTTATTATATTATTTTTCTTCAGGACTTTTCACAGAAAATTGTACTCAAAAACTGAAAGATGAGGTAATTTTCAAATCAATTGAATGAATAATTCTTTTGTATTCAATCAGAAAATCAAATGAATTTTTTTTTGTGTTATCAGAATAAAAGTGAAATTTCATTTCAATTGATATCAAAATAATTTTATTCCTTTACATAAAAATTAAAACTAATAATAAAATTGTCTCTCATTTGCAGAAAAAATTTAAATTAATTAAATAGAAATATATTTTGATCGTTAACTTTGATTTGTTGCTAGATTAAATCATTAAGGTTTTAAGCAATTAAGATTACACAATGACCAAGTTAATTAATTAAAATTTTATTGAAAAATACTTTACCTTCGTATATAAAATTGATTTTTTTTGTCAGAGAAAAAATTGTTTGTTATCTTTTCGGGAAGAAGTTGTTTAGCCTTGGCTTTGAAAAAAATGATGTGATATTAAGATAATCCTAATCTTAACTAAAAATCTGTTCTCGCTTATCAACAATTTAAATGTAGCTTGTAATTTGAGAGTCTGGCTCATTTGCTTAGACATTAAATAATTAGGAAATGGGTGAACACAACTGTTTGAAGAAAAATTAAGTACTTTTTTCTGATAACAGTTTTAAAAAACATTTGATTTTCTCAATGAATAACAAAAGAGTTATTCAATTGATTTGAAAATTACCTCAAATTTTGTGATGAGTTCCAATTCTCGCTGAGAAAAGCCCTAAAAAAATATACAATAAAACAATTTCTTTCGCTTTTCATCGAGTTCAATTATCACGGCCATCATTCTCTCTCACTCTCTCTCTCTCTCTCTCTCTCTCTCTCTCTCTTTGATAGTCAAAACAATTTGACTAAACTTTGATTTCGCATAAAATCTTTTGTTGGTATCAATTGTAGGTGTTTTCAAAGGCTAATAGTTTAATGACCAAGGGTGCACACACACACAATTTTTCCTTCTATGCACATAAAGATTGATTTGATTGAAACGTCAAAAAAGCAAAAGTCCTTTCAAATTGGAAATTGAATTATGAAACCCGATATCCAAATGAAAGCGTAATTTTCAAAGACTTGATGTTTAAACTCAAAAAACATTAATTACATGTAATATACGTACGAATCGATTCTCAGCTGACACTCAATTGACCCGATATTCAGCTGATATTCAACTAATTTTTTTCTATTAAACTTCTGTTAAATAATATTAATTTTGCTGTAATTTTATAATAACTAATATTTTGATTTAAATTTTTTTTATTTCTTCTTTTTTATCAAATGAACTAGGCTCTCCTCCTCCATAATAAACACCTTTTCGGCTGATTTTTCCGCTTCGAGGCACAAATGGCAATAAAATCAATTTCTCCAATTGTTAACCCCCGAGGTCTTTGGGATGACCAAGAATTCCGATATCGAAATTCAATTTACTAATTCACCTAATTGTTTAATAATCAATAATCAAGCCAATTTAACGCTAATGAAATGATATTGCAATAGATCCCAGCCCAACATAATCCAGGAAATGTAGAGCACAGACACATATACCTGTGCATTTTAGAGTAATTTAGCCTGTAGATATTTTTTCACTCAATTTTATTGCTTTAAAAATTCCATTCTTTTTTCTCCGAGGCTTGATTAGCAAGCAATAGCACAAAATTAGAGCAAGCTGCAAATTCATTGGGAAAAATTTGTCATAACTCATTTTCCAATCGAAAAAATGTAAATTCAAACTACTCATTAGGCGAACTACCCTGGTTACTGTCACTCATTGGGAATGACCTCTTTTAATGGCGAATACGCTGACAAAAAAAAACATGAGTTTAACACTAATCCCGACTAAAAAGTATTGTAAAGACAACTGTTTTGTAATTAAAACTCTTTTTAAAAATCAGTTGTTTTTAAAAATCGCTTTAATTGAAAAAATAAGGTCTCATTTGCAAAGCGAATGGGGAGGGAGGGAGGGAGGGAGGGAGAGAGAGAGAGAGAGAGAGAGAGAAAGAGAGAAGCTGTGAGATGGTGATAAAAGCTGTGGGAGAGATGGACAGGTAGTTTACGTGTGAGATAAATAGGAGTGGAATCTCATTAAAAAACTGTTGGAAGTTATTATCATTTTAAATATTTTTACTCAATTAAGTTTAATAGCAAATTGTGTTTTTTAAATTTGCCTCGATTAAATACGTATTTAGTGAAACAAATGGGTGTTGTTTTATAATTAAGTCAATTTTATTTTTCATTGTTTTATTTTTCTCTATAATATAATTAATTATAGAGTATCAGTAAAAAAGAATAAAACAATTGAGCTGGGCATTTGATTGATGGGTAAATAGTTCAGGCACATGCAGGATAAATTACTTAATTAGTTTGAACTGGCCAGTTTACTTACTCAAGGTCAGCTTTTTTTTCTTCAGCAAATCTTAGCCTCCATTTTGATAGATAACTTTTGGCCATAAATTAGTCTAATTTTGATCTGAATTTCTTGAGAAAAAAAGATTAAAAATCAATTCATTTTGACTCTTGAATATTCAAATGGAAAAAAGAGATGTAATTTGAACTTGTTAAAAAACATTAGAAGGAAAAATCTCAATCGAAATAAGAAAACAATTGAAAAATTATATTAAAATTTATTTATTTTTCCGAAACGACTACTGAATGGTAGAGAAGAAAAAATTATTATTAAAAGTCTATTAAGTATTGCCTTTCTTTCGGTCAACCCTTTTGTTAGGCAAACATTTGTTACTTAATCCAAACGTATGATAATCAACAAGAAAAAAAGACCTGGCTTTTAGTTTTTTCACCCAATTAATCAAAAACTTTCTAGTATTACATCAAATGGTGTGTTAATCGAGTGAAACAATTATTCAAAAAAAAACTTTTTGTTATTTAATTGAAGGCTAATAATTAAGCGACTAATAAGGAGATTGAATTCTCGACGAATTGATCTTGCTTGATTTGGAAGTTTCAATATAATGATAAATTAATTATACGACTGCACCTATTTATTGCCTTTTAAACTTGAACAAAAAAAATCTTGTTTGGCCTATCTCAATTAGGGTATTATTGACAAATTGATGTCAGCTAGTCAAAAATGAGCTAGATATATAAAAAGGCTGGAATTTTATCCTTGTTTTTCAAACATTTTGTTTTTTTTATTCACAGTTTTATATCAAAATATTTTGTATTAATATTTCGATTGAAATAAAATAAATCATTAATTGATTTGAAAATGTTTTGTGATATAAAAAAAAGTGTTTTTCTTTCATTACATTTGATTTATATTACATTTTGTTTAATGAAAACTCAATATTAGTCTTGAAATTGATTTGTGAATAGATTTCAGAACCGAAACATTTTTTTTTAATAAATGAGAAATAAAAACAAATTTTAAAATATATGCGAAATCTGTCAGAAAAATGATCTTTTAAAGTGTATATCAGTTTAACTTCAGAGGACAACCCTTAAGGAAAATATTCGCTTTTCTATCAATCAATGGATTTGTGATACGATTAGTATATCTAATCTGAAATTAATTTCAATGAAATTTCCATTTGATTTCTTGGCTTTAAAAAAATGATCTTGATACACATTGATTCTAATACATTAACTCTCGAATCAATGAAATGATAACATATTTTGTTGAAATTTTTGGATAAAAAGGTTCAAAGTATTTATCCATTGATTTGTTTGATGTGAATATCGGTTTAACATCAGAGGACAGGCACTCGAAAAATGCCATTTATTTCAATTGGTTTCTATACACAGATATCTTGCAAACAGTTATATCTTATCTGGAAAAATGTGATATCAGATGAAATTGAGTTTAATTTGACTTCTGGGTTAAAAAAGCAAATACTCTTGGAATCAATTGATAAAATATTTAACGGAATCGATGACCGAGAATCAAATTTTATTATTTTTATACAGTATTCTTGTTTATTTGTGAGCTATGAACTTTATTTACCACGCAAAAATTTAGGTTAGCTAATTTATTAACTGGATCAAACACACTAATGATCAATGAATGTTTTAAAATGTTTTTTAACCACAATTAATAGCAATTTGATCATTAAAATTGCAATGGTTAATTACACATTCCCTTGAATTTTTACTAGTTTAAATTGAAAAAAAAATTCAATTAGCTAATGCTAATTATCACGTTGGTCTATTTGTGATCAAGATTATTTTATCTCAGACCGCATTACAACATCAAAAAACCCAATTGTTTTAACACGAAATTTAAATAAAGAAATTTTATAATTAATTTATTCAATGAAAGGGTTAATAAAAAAAATTGAATAAAAAATTTGAATTAAAATCAATTTTTCCGAATCAATGGTTAAACTCTAAGCACAGGATTTATAACAGAAAAATGATTAAATAGTTTTCAAACATTTCATATGATTTCATGGCTTTTGGGAAAACAAATTGTAATTTAATGATAAAATAAAAGTCGATAATAATGTTATTCAGAGGCTCTATGAAAGTCAAGAGTGGTATTCGAGGCAAACATTCAGTCAATTAATAATTTTTATCCCCTTTTTAAAAAGTGTTTGCCATTAATTAGCTACTAGCTAACTTTCAATCAGAGTCAGATAAATATTTCTCTTCTTGTTCGTTGATTAGAGGCCTGACCTACAACAAGCAAGGCTATCCACTGGTCAGGCTATCTAGGTCAATTGTCAATCATATTTTGATCAATTCTTTGGAAAAATCATCCCTAATTATTAGCCCTTGTTAAGATTCAATTTACAGATCATGCGTATCAACTGTTAAGTTTAATTATGGTATTCCCCTTCGCCTTCGAAACCCAGTTCACTATCAGCTGAGAAAAAATGCTAAGAAAACGGCTTTTGTATTGATTTTTGTATTTAATTCTGATTTTCAAATAAAATATTAGTTTTTTTTCTCTTTTTTTTATTAAAGAAATACAAACTATTAATCCGAAAGTGTTTCGGGACTCGACTCACAACTGGAATACCTCTCACTAACACAGAAAGTCACGAGAGAGAGAGGTTTGACCTCATTATCAATTTGCATCAGTAATTTGCCCTCGAATACAGATTCTCTCTCTCTCTCTCTCTCTCTCTCTCTCTCTCTCTGCGTTTTTTTTATTGTGAGATTGATATGAATATAAAGAAATTTGGCTCATCTTGGCTCAAATTTGAAACAAGTTTATTTAGTACTCAATTTAAGCGATAGATAGAGATTCAATCATTGCCAAGATTATTTAACTGATAAACTTGAATAATGAATGAATTATTTGAATATTAATGAATATTTTGTCCTATGATTTGCAAATGATGTGTAAAAATAATAAATAGTTTTCACGTTTTGTTTGAAAAAAAAACATTGAATCGAAAGAAACATTTTCTTCATTTAATTGACTAATGACTAGAAAATCGTTTTGGATCTGAAAAGCGATAATTTTGAGCCAAAATTTCCCATTCATTCGATAATTAACAACAAGTAAAAAATGTATTGACTTTTCCCTTGAATTCACGCAAAATAAAATTTCATTTCAAATACAAATTAATTGATTTTATTTATTGTAAAAAAACATAAGATTTTAGATAAAAACGTTTTTTAAGCGAAAGTTTTCCTCAAAAAGGCAATGGTCTGACTCAACATTGAAATCAAACTTAACCTGATACATTTCGGATCAAAAACATCTACTAGCTTCTATCTTGGTGATATGAATTTTAAGGATTTTCATTTCATTTCCATTTCAAAGCTCAGGGCAAAAAAAATATAAAATGAGTTATTCTGTGCTCTAATCATAGAAATTATATCACATGAGATCAATAGCGTATCGGCAATTCAACATGATAATGATTTATTACTCTCCTATGACCTATCAAATGACCCATTTAATGATCTTGCAACCTTTATGTGCAACACTTAATTACAATTCAGTGATTGTAAAAAAATTTAATAGTTTTTGAACTTTTAAATTATGCAAAGTTTTATTTGTCGGGAATATTGACAATTTTCAGCAAGGTTATTGAATACCTGGATAAGTACAAAAAAATAGACACTTGACTTATAGGAAAGCAAATAATTAAAAACACAAATAGTCTTAACACTTATTCAATAGAAATAAATTAAAGATTAAATTGATTTTCAAAATTGATTTAAAAATTATTGTAATTCAATGTCAATGAAAGTCTTCAATGAATTTGATTTTTCATTTAAAAAAACTTTTAACGTTTGAACCCAAAGTCAAGGCATAGGACGACAAAAAAAGTTACAAAAACTTTCAATCTTTTTCAGCAATTGATTTTCATGCGATTTACCTTGCTTAAAGAGAAAAATAATACTCAAAATACAAATAAACAAATAAATAAAAAAATCAAAACCTAATTGACGTAACACTAAATCATAATAAATCAATAAAACGATTGTTTTGTTGAAAAAAATCTATTGAAAACATATCATTAAAAATACATTTGAGTCAATAAATTTGAATTTGATTTCTTAAAAAATAAAGTTTTTATCCTTGGCTTTGAATTTTCCATTATCTTAACTAAACTATTGATCAATAAATTTGATTGAACATTTAATACCCATTTAATACTGTCGATGAAATTCTCAATGAACTTGATAATTGAAAGTTGAATACCCGGAATGCTTTTGGAAATTCACGATTTTTTTCCGTCGATCAGATAATCCGATAAATATTTTGATAAATCGTTTGATAACATTAGTAGGTATTTAATAAAAAATTTCCTGTCTCAATTTTATTAGGAATTTTCTATTATCTTGCTAAAAATAAAGCCAGTGTTCAATTACCTATCAAAGTTTTTTCCGAAGCGAATAAATCAAATCTTGAATTTTATTTATAAAGCTATTCAATAGAAAAATTTTAATGACTTTTCTCCAAATGTTTTCATAATTTTCATTAATATTTGTCACGAAATCAAAAGTTTTCAGACAAACAATGACTTCAAAAAAACGCAATAAAAGTGCCGACAAAAAAATAAAAACAGAAATTGAATCTAGGCAAATGAACAGTTAATTTAAACAAGTGCTAGTACATTCATAATAAACTTAGCTTGTTCATTCAAGATTCAACCAACGAAATGGATATAACAATCAGCGATGAAATCAAAAGAAATGCCGTAAAAGTCAAACACGTCTACTATGCCTATAGAAATCGTGTTAAGGTCATCAAAAATCTCAGCCTCAACATACCAGAAGGTATGAATTTTAAGCAAGATCATTATCAAAATCTTATAAAATTCATTTAAAAGGTGAAATTTTTGCGCTACTGGGCGAAAATGGCTGCGGAAAGACAACCCTGCTGAAAATGATGCTGGGCAGACTCAAGCCTGAATTTGGGTCGATCAGGGTGTTCGGCGGCGACCCACAGAGCCGTACGAGTGATATTCCCGGTCCAGGGGTGGGGTATATGCCTCAAGAGCTCGCTTTGTTCAATGAGTTCACAATTGAAGAAATGCTTATTTATTTCGCAAACATTTTTCACATGAGTTCAGTTGTATTGAAGGCCAGAACCAAACAATTGTTGCAATTATTGAATTTACCAGAAAAGGACAGACGGGTCGGTCTGCTGAGCGGCGGACAGAAACGGCTCGTCTCGATAGCCGTCACTATCGTTCACAAACCAAAACTCATTATATTGGATGAGCCGACAGTTGGGGTCGACTCAATCCTCAGGTGTCGTATTTGGCTCTATTTTGAGGACTTGTGCCGTCAATACGGTATGACTTTCCACTTATTTTAAGTACAACTCATAAAGTATTGCTGTTTCTGAAGGAAATACAGTCTTAATAACCACTCATTACATCGAAGAGGCGAAAAGGGCTAAGACTGTAGCCTTCATGAAGTCCGGATCTATTCTGAAACAATCCAATCCGCTAATGCTTTTGGAGACCTACCGGTGCTCAACACTGGAGGCCGTCTACCTCTACCTCTGGAAGGAAAACGACAAACTCCTGGCCAACAGAAGGAGGTCAACACAGGCCGACATCGGATCAGATGCGCCCCAAGACGTCGACTTGTATTCCGACGGCAGAAGAAGATTATCAAAAATCAAATACATGAAGAAAACCATTGATTTTAAGCGCATTTATGCACTTATTTGGAAGTTTTACGTCCGGACAAAGCGGTTCCCACTCTTTTTAATCTTGTTCAATTTAATACCGCTCATAGCCCTGACCGCAATGCGCTTATCCATCGGACAGTTGCCATACAACGTTCCGGTGTCCGTATATAATGGCGAGACTGAGCCCCGGCTCTCGAAGCTATACCTCGATCTCGTCAACAAGAAGTATATCAAAATCAATGAATACGAGAGCCGGGAGTTGGCCATAGACTCAATAGTGAGAGGAAAGGGTATTTTTGGGATTATCTTTGAGAAAAACTTTTCAAAGACTCTTGAGCTCAGATTCCAGACACCATTCAGATTCAAAATGACTAAACAAGAACTAAATTCTTCGACAGTAACACTGTATGCAGACTTCTCGGAGACAGTTACGGGACTGTATGCCGTCCACTATCTGGGAGAGGCATTCCTAAAGTTTGGGAAGGATGTGGCCATTTCATTGAACCTGAATCCCGGGTTCTTTTCCATACCGTTTAACATGGAGGCGGTCTATGGGGTTAACTTCATAACCGATAACCACATCGAGAAAGTCAATTCATTTGCGGAACTGCTATTACCGGCGGCACTGGTAATCATCTTCCACTTGACATCAATGGCTTACTCCGCGTTTCTCATCATTTATGACCGAAAAGAGTCTCATTTGGACCGGTTTTTCGTGGCGGGCGGTCAACCTATTGAAGTGCTTATCTCTCATTACGCCCATCACCTGATCCTTGTCTCAGTTCAGGTACTACTGTCCCTTTGCTGTGCCTTCAGTCTGTTCGACATCACACATGTGGGCAGTTATGGAGAGGTGTTTGCTATGT
This sequence comes from Tectocepheus velatus, assembly GCA_034700625.1. Classification (NCBI taxonomy): domain Eukaryota; kingdom Metazoa; phylum Arthropoda; class Arachnida; order Sarcoptiformes; family Tectocepheidae; genus Tectocepheus; species Tectocepheus velatus. The sequence goes on along the minus strand of JAQIXV010000411.1, from coordinate 12,867 downwards.
GTGTACTGCAGGGGCTTCAGGGGATGTCCATCGGGTTATTCATTTCACTCATATTTTACGACGAAATCTCTGTTGCGGTTTGTATTTAAAACTAATGGCTTAAGACCTAAATATCTGATCCCGTCATCAGGTGGTGGCCTCTGCTCTGATGTTCCCGATTTGGATAATGTCGGGCGTGTTCTGGCCATTGGAGGCCATACCTCCCTATTTCCGGCCAATAGCCGATTGGACGCCACTAACAAAGCCTATAGACACCGTCCGATCGATAATGAGAAGGGGTTGGACTTACCACAACCCGGACATACGTTTGGGTTATTTCGTTAGCTTTTCCTACACATCAGTGCTGACGATATCCAGTGTCCTATTGTTTCACACGTTTTCATTCAATTCGTTTAGTTTTAATCACTTCTTATTCTGAGTCCTTATTATTGGTTGGAATTATTTTTTTCTCTATAAATAAAAGAGTCTTTCCTTCAAAATAGTTGAACAACTTTTTGTCAATAAAAACACAATTTAATTGATTTTCAAAAATGAATTGACTTTTTGCTTGACTTCACATCAAAACACATTTGAATACGAATTAATTGTTTATTAATTATATTTTTGTTATTAATTACATTTTGTGACAAAATTTAGTGAAGTTTTCCTCAAAAAAGCATTGGTCTGACTGTTGCTGAAACAAAATCAACCCGATACTTTTTTGATGAAAACATTCAACTAGGTCATCTTCAATTCTATAAATAGTTGAATATTTTATTCAAGAATTCACTGCAATCTAAACAAACAAATGATTTTTCGCTTAGTTTTAAATTATTCTGTGCTCTCATAATAAGAATTAATCGATAATCAGATCAATAAAACTCATTAAACAATTTTTTTGGAATTCTCCTCATATCTCATGCGATCATTAGTGTCTTGGAAAATGAAAATTGACATGAACTAGATGATATATGATACTTTTGACGATTAACTTAATGATCTTGTTGGTTTTTAAAGAAAAATATAAAACTTTTAATAATTAAATTAGATTCATTGAAAATCCATCCTGGTAAATTCCAGTATTACAAAATTCTAGAGGTAAGCGAGGTCAATTCCTTATGTGATTCATAATTGAATGCCTGGATAAGTTCAAACAATAGACTTTATGGCTAATGGAAGCCATAATAACGAAACAAATGAATAGTCTATGAATAGTCTTAACACTTATTCAATAAAAATTAATTGAAATTAAATGGATTTTCATAAAAACTAATTGAAGTGAAAATTATTTGGAATTCAATGTCAATGAAAGTCTTCAATGAATTTGAATTTTCATTAAAACATTTTTGAGCCCAAAGTCAAGGCATAGGAGTGAACAACAAAAGTGTGATTAAAATGATTGAAAACTTTCAGTCTTTTCCAGCAATTGATTTGAATGACGAAAGGGATGTCAAATATGCTGTTCGGGTGGAAACCATCACTTTTGGATATAAGAAAAATGTACCTGTGCTCAAAAACTTCACCGTTCGAATTAAGCAAGGTAAGGTCACTTTTTTCAAGGCCAAAATTATCAAATTTATTTTCGATCAAGGTTCAATTTTTGCGCTACTGGGCTCGAACGGGTGCGGGAAGACCACACTCTTGAAGTTGATTTTAGGCAGAGCTCAGCCCAGCACCGGATGGATACGAGTGTTCGGATTAAAGCCCGGGTCAGTCGAGTCGGACATTCCAGGGCCGGGCGTCGGATATATGCCTCAAGATATCGCTCTGTCGGATGAGTTTACAATCAGAGAGTGTCTCAATTATTATGGGAATACCTACAAAATCCACAAAACACTAATCGATCACAGAATTGAATTACTGGTAGACTTGTTAACTCTCCCCGATTTGGACAAACGACTCAACCAACTGAGCGGTGGTCAGCAGAGACTGGTATCACTGGCCGTCACAATCATTCACAGACCAAAACTCCTTATTCTGGATGAGCCAACAGTGGGGGTCGACTCTATACTCCGGTGCCGTATTTGGTCTTATTTGGAGAAAATATGCAAACATTATGGTTAGTCACTATGGGAAAAATTGCCGTGCTCATTACCCTTTTCACTGAAATCAGGTACGACTGTCCTCATTACGACTCATTACATTGAAGAGGCGAAGAGCGCCGACGTCGTAGGCTTCATAAGCACCGGTAGTCTCCTGAAACAATCCAATCCTTATTATCTGATCCAAGAATACAATTGCGAATCACTGGAAGAGGTTTTCCTCATTCTCTGCCAAAACCACTACAAAAGGCTACGGGAGAGCCGAAAGGTTAAGACACAGGTATCAGAAGAGGTTAGGGTTCCGCCAGAGCCTGAAGAGGAAATACTGGCAGATATTAAGCCAAAGAGAGTCAACAATAAAGGGATTGACTCACAAAGAATGGGAGCACTTCTCACAAAGTCATACATACGGCTGAAGAGGAAGCCATTCGTGACATTAATGTTCTTATTTCTGCCGCTAATTATAATCACTGTATTCAAGCAGACGGTGGGTACCAGTCCTCGACACATACCAATTGCAATAGAAGCAGGCGAAGACCTCGACACAAAACTCATGGCACAGAGACTCCTAAACGAGTTCCTTCCAGATCAGCTCCGCTACGAGTTCTTCCCGACAGCGGACGAAGCCATCGACTCTGTAGTTAGAGGCGAATCGATGTACGCACTGGTATTCCCCGCCAACTGGTCCCAGAGCCTATTGGAACGTATGCCGTCCCCCTTCCAAGTATCGGAACAAACATTGAACAACAGTATTATCCGGATATACATCGATCACAGCAACACAATTGTGGCCATATTTGTCCGCTACACCTACATTATTGACGCTGTAATTAGGTTCTTGCGAAAACTGGTTATAGACTTGGACATAGAGCTGAATCCTAGCTCAATTTCGCTGCCTATTGACGTATCTCAACAAATATTCCCAGGGTCTTTCCTCAAGTCAGAGACCTATCCGTCTGCCGGTATTCTAGTTGTTGCCATTTATATGATATCTATATCATTGTCAGCGATGGTCATCATTAAGGAACTGAAGGGCAAAACGTTGGAACGGATATACGTTTCCGGCGTTAAACCAATTGAAGTATTTTTCGTACATTTGGTCGAAATGTTTGCCTTAAGTGCCATTCAATCACTTTTGGTCACACTTTTGATGCACTTCTTGTTTGATATACCAATTGATATGACGTTCTTTCAATCGTATTCATTGATCCTAATGCACGGCATAGAGGGGGTCGGCACAGGACTCCTCATCGCTCTGGTATTCAGAGACGAGATCTTTGCTTTTGTTAGTATTTTATGTAATTTCTGATTAAAAACAATCATTTTATCTGTAATTCTGATCCGTTTCTAACAGATAATAGTTGTGGGTCTCGTCATACCTCTGATGACCTGTTCGGCCGTTATCTGGCCTCTGGAGGCCATACCTCTAACGTATCGATGGATCGCCGAATTGACGCCAATAACACAACCACTGGATTCGTTGCGATCCCTACTTTTTCGTCGGCTGTCGATATCAGAGCCCCGGGTTTTGATCGGTTTTCTCGTTTGCCTTTTCTATAACCTATTGATATATTCCGGGAATCTTTTATTAGTCACATATTTAAAGGATTTTGATTTTCAAAACTTTTTTCACCTCAACCTTCGCGGATAATGCGGATCAATTGCTGCTTATCAATTGTGCCAGGTGCTGTTTTTCTGATTGGCAAGAAAATTAATGTTAAAGTGAAATAAAGTGAATTTTATTTTGAATTAATTTAATTTTTTTCTCCTTTTTCACTGAAATTGTTTACCAATTAATCACTGCAATTATAATTCCATGTAAACGAACTAGATAATGATCTAGCAGACACCGTGGGATAGGTTCCCAATTATTAGGAATTCATTGGTTTGTAATCAAAGCCTTCAATTAAATTAATTATATTTTTGAAAAGTTATAAAAAAACTTTGAAAACATCGAAAAAAAAATCAAAATCCAATTAAAGCCTTAATTCAAATCCAAAAATAGTTATATTTATTATTAAATAAATGTTATAAAAATCAAAACAAATAACAAAAAACATATGAATTTTGACTCTCAATGCCGTTGTTTTGCGTAATACTAATAGAAATTAAAATCTAATAAATCAGAGAAACAATTATCTAAAGAAAAATATCATTAAAATTAAATCTCATTTCAAATAATAATAAAAAAATTATATTTGAATTAAAATTATTATTATTATTATTTTTATTCAAATTGAGCTAAAATTTTGCGATTGTTTTGTGAATTATTTCCCAGTTTTCTCAACTATACGGGGATTATTCGAAAAAATGTGACCTTGGTCATTATCTTATTCACGAGAATTTTTACAAAACTGGGAAATAATTCTCAAAACAATCGCAAATTTTAGCTCAATTTGAATAAAAATAATAATAATTTTAATTCAAATATAATTTTTTTATTATTTGAAAATTCTCGGGAATAAGATAATAACCAAGGTCACATTTTTTCGAATAATCCCCGTATCGTGCTAGATCATTTCATAACTGTCAACAACAGGGACAGCCGCCAAACACACACGTGTTTAACACTGAATTAGACGCATAATTATTTGTAACTCCGGGCGCGACCTGTCCTTCAAAAGCATAGTTAAACATAAAGAGAGGGGATAACCAGCGACGGCACGATTAGTGAGAACACCATTCAATAGATTAATTTTTTTTATTAATAAATATTAAATTTATGTAAAGTTTAATAAAATTATTGAGAAATTCAAATAAAAATTTTATCTGAAGAATAAAAGTGATCACGTTCATTTCACAGAGGTTAAACTTAAGTAGCTTATCAGGACTCGGTACCAAGTACAATAAAGAAAATTCCTTTCTTTAAAAAAGTGTTCAATTGAAAATGTACATGTAAACATTAAACATTTAAGCCCAGAAAGCATTTAGACAATGACGCATGAGCACTATAATGAGCAAGATAACTTAGGTAAAATCCCGTTAAAACTTTCCAAAAAAATAGATTAATACCTGGAAGAGGCTGAGCTGCCAAAACATAACCAAGGTTAGCCCCTTTCTCATCGACAACTAAATTAAAAATTTTGTTATACATCCAAGGTCTAAACAGTGGCCAGTGGCTAAACAAAGTGATCAGGGGTGTGCGCAAGGTTACCAATTTATCGCTACTCTATTAGACTAGAAGACATCAAATTGATTGATGAAAATGGCATAAAAATGATCTTGCCAATAAATAAATGAAATTCTTGAACATAATTAGAAAAACTAAGCGAATAATTGATAATTCTTTGGTGATTTAAAATAGACTGTCCTTGGTTTCAATGGCTCAACAAAATGCTATATCAATTGACAAACTAATCGATTAGGTGAACTAGAATATTCCTAAGTATTAATGATTGATCTTGACAATATAATTTTAATGTTTATCATACAAACCAATCAGAAATTAGAGTCTGTGTAACCGTTTTGCGCATCTCTGAGCAAAAGAGTCTAAAAGTAATGTAAAATTTTTTATTGTTTTAATCGAAAAGTTTTCAAAGTTTTCAAAGCCTTAGACACTAATCGAGTGTTCGACTAATGACTATAAAACCGTTTAAATCGCTTTCGATCTCAAAAGAGATAAATTACTTAAAAAACTTTCCATACATTGGATATAAAAACAACAAAAATCTTTGGCTCAGAATAATTAATACGTTTGGCTCAGAATATGTTGTCATTTCAATACTTGTTCTCAAAGTGTTTGGAATAAAAAAAAACTTTTTAAAAATAAGTTCTTCATTCTTGAGTTTTAATATAGCAGATGAGCTAGGTCTAATTAATATTAAACACAAAGTTGCTGAGAATTATTCTGTGCTCTAAAAATGAATTCAAAGCCAAGATATTCGGGAAAAGTTATCGATGAGGATATAGTTATCAGTGGAATGAGTGGTCGGTTCCCAGAGTCCGATTCAACCGATGAGTTCGCTAATAATCTCTACAATGGGGTCGATATGATTGCAGCAGAGAATAGGAGATGGCCTACAGGTATAGCAACTGACCATAAATTCAAAGTTGAAATTAATGGCAAAAATCTATTAAGACTTATACGGAATGGACCCACATATGGGTCAGTTGAAGAGTATCGACAAACTGGACGTCAAGTTCTTCGGACTTATGGACAAAATGGGTCACAACATCGACCCCCAGTCCCGCATACTATTGGAAACTACATACGAGGCTATCATTGACGCCGGTATTAATCCGCAAACACTTCGCGGCACTAAAACAGGTGTTTATATCGGGTGCTCAACATTCGGAACGGCAGACGGAGTCCCAGAAGAAACACAACCGGACTCTGAGAACTCGGTTACGGATTCCGTTCTTTGGCTTCAGGGGAGCGGCTTCTGTCTGTACGCTAATAGAGTGTCGTTTGTCTTCGACTTTAAGGGACCGTCACTCGTGACAGAGACGGCCTGTTCTGCCAGTTGTGTGGCTCTTAATCTGGCGATGAATGACTTGAGATTAGGTAAGTTTGATATGAACTGCAAAATACAATTCATATCAATAGTCATACGAAGAGATTATTAAATAAGTCGAACATTGATTTCAAGCAAACGATAGCATAGGATAGTAATCCATAGAATCGTATGCATTGAATGATTAGAAACTGCAAACTTTCAATCAATGGTATTGTCTTTCATCTATTAATTGATGATTCTATCAAGTTTATGGACAGATCTTCAACAAAAATCACTTAAATTTGATCTTGAAAAAAATATCTCAAATATTTTAAGGCCAGGCTCATTAATTATTCCAAAAAAATTGATACAAAGTAAAGATATGAAACAAGAAATTGTTTAACTCTTAAAGAATTCAAAACTAAATTATCTCAAAATTTTTAATTAATTTTTTAGTATTTTTTAAAAAAATCATATTTTATATAAAGGTCCTTGATGGAAACCAGTCTCTAGACTGATCAAGTTAACCAAATAAACGCAATAATTATCATTAGATAACTGTTATGCAAACATTTCATACCTTTTCTCATATGACTTATCACATGATTTGATCCAAAAAAAACTAAAAATCAAAACAAAATATTTCAATAAGTTTTGACCCAATTTCGACAATAATCCAGGCAAATGTGATCAGGCAATAGTGGGCGGGACTCACATAAATCTTCAGCCCTTTTCAAACCACATCTTCCAATCGATTCGTCTGAATCCGATGGATGGCGTTCCCCGAGTTTGGGACGAAAAGGCCGACGGATTCGTTAGGGGAGAGACTGTCGGATGTCTTCTCCTTCAGAAGAGATCCGCCGCCAAACGTATTTACGCTACGGTTCTTAACACTGGAGTCAATATCGATGGCCACAAACGGATGGGAATGTTCTACCCGTCGGCCGAAATTCAAGAGGAGCTTATGGTTCAGGTCTACAAAGAGGCGAATGTCAACCCATTGGACATCCATTACGTCGAAGCGCACGCGACCGGCACTAAAGTAATCACAAAATTGTGAATAAATTTTGATAACTGAGTGCATACCTGTCCTCTTCAATAGGTGGGTGACATCCAGGAGGCCAAAGCCATATACAACGCGTACTGTAATAAACCCAAAAGAGAGGGAACAGTAAATGTGGGTCTCCTGAAGAGCGTTGTCGGACATGCAGAGGGGGCGTCGGGGGTGTCATCCATCGCAAAGGTGTTGCTCTCATATGAAAAAGAATGCATTCCTGCGAACAAAAACTTGGATAAACTCAAGTCATATATAGCAGACTTGTGTCCACCGATGGTCCCCATTATGGAGAACATCAAATATACTCCAGGTATTTGATACTTTGGTATTTAAATTTTGACTTTGCTCATTTTATTGATATTGAATAGGCTTAGCGGTTGTTAACAACGTAGGCGTCGGAGGCGTTAACGCAAACGTATTGCTCGAACCAAACTATAAGACAACAGATAAGGACAGCCATAGGATTGCTGATACTCTGCCCAGAATTGTTAACCTGTGCTGTCGTACTGAAGAAGCATTCCATGAGATGTGCAAATGGTTTGAAGATAACCAGGATAAAGTGACCAGGGAATTTTTGGCCCTGTTCACCGATACCATGAAATACAGTCCAACCATCAATTCTGCGGGTTTTCCCTTCAGAGGTCTGACAGACTGTTGTCTTCTTTTTTTTGAATGTCGTCTGAATTTCTTTAATCTTATTCTTCAGGAACTCTATTAATAAGACAATTGAAGAGTTCAGACAATCAAACGAAATATGAGTACAAAAGACAGGTCTCAACATTCATCGACAAGTCTGTCCGTCCCGTTTGGTTCCTCTTCGCCGGACTGGGAGGACAGTGGGTGGCAATGGCTAAGGCTCTGATGCCTATCAAAATATTTGCCGACAAAATAGAGGAATGCCATCAATTTTTAAGCACTTACGGCGTAGATCTGAAACACCTGCTGTTGTCCGACGACAAGGACTCGATGTCAACGATGACCAACAAATTCTGTGCCACAACTGCTATAGAAATAGCATTGTTTGAAGTGATTAAAGCACTCGACATAATACCGGACGGAATAATCGGACACTCGTTCGGAGAGATAGCCTGTGCTTACGCTGACGGATGTCTGTCAACAGATGAGGCACTCTTTGTTTCGTACATTAGAGGAAAGATCACAGAAAGCGATAAACGAATACCGAAGGGACTGATGGCTGCCGTTGGCATGTCGTGGGACGAGGCGAAGAAGTTGTGCCCCAATGGGGTCAGCGTTGTCTGTAATAACGGGAAGGACTCTGTTGTGGTCTCGGGTGAGACATCTCTTAACTATTGTTCAATTGATTAGAAAAGTCCTAAAATTGATAATCATTTCCAAACTGAAGGCACTTATGGAGAGACTAAAGATTTTGTCAAAAAACTGTCCGAAAAGGGAGTCTTCGTAAGGGAATTGCAGAGCAGTGACATCCCATACCACAGCCAATACCTGTTATGCTGTGCCCAGAAGATGACTGACGACATCAGAAAATACATTCCTAACCCAAGACTCCGGTCAAAGAAATGGGTCACAACTTCTGTCATGGAATCGGACCCAAAGAGGGAACTACTGTACGCTTCGGCCGAGTATTTCGTTGAGAACCTGATTAGTCCGGTTTTCTTCTATAATCGTCTCAAATACCTGCCGTCCGACGCCATTGTCGTTGAGATCGGACCGCACGGACTGTTCGGCAAAATCGTGACCCAAACCCTCGAATCGTCGACTTATATATCACTCATTAAAAGGGATTCAAACGAAACAAATTTAGATATGTTTTTGTCTTCAATCGCAAGACTATACGAATTGGGTCTCAACCCAAGCATTGAGAAGCTGTACCCGAAGGTCGAGTGGCCAGTGGCCAGAGGCACACAATCGATCGGATCTCTCATGAAATGGGAACACATTAAGAGTTATTCTGTTCGGGGATATCCCGACTACAAACACAGGGAGACGTCCTCTGACTTCAACGAAACGGTGGACATCGCCAACACATTCAAGAACTTCTTTCCGGACCACAAGATCGACGACAATATAATTTTCCCGGCGGCCGGTTATCTGATGATGGCGTGGAAGCGATTGGCGTATTCTGTGGGACGGATATGGTATCAAATTGCGGTCATCTTTGAAGACGTGCAGTTCCGGCGACCGGTGTTCCTGTCTTATGACGAACCGACAAAACTGAAAGTCAGATATCTTAAGCAATCGGGTGAGTGTACCTTGCTCAAAAAATCCTTATAGAGAATATTAGAGAATATAACCAACCAATTCATTAAGGTTTTGATAACTCATATGAAAAGACTTTTAGAGTAAAATTTTTTTTACAGTTTTTAATTTTAAACGAAAATATAAGAAATATTGAATTGTTTTACTGTTATCTCAATTCTCTATGAATTGATCAATTAATTTAATCAAGGTAAATTTATGAACATTTAAAGTAAGATATCTTAAGTAGTATGGTGAATGTACCATGCCCAAAATATGTATCTAGGTGAAAAATATAGAAACGTTGATTAGACCACCAAATAAAATAAGGTTTTAATAACTTAAGTAAAACGACTTTAAGAGTAAAAACAATATTACAGTCTTTAATGTTAGAAACAGAGAATTAATGTTTTAATATTATCTCAAATCTATGAAATTTTATTAAGGTGAATTTTTCATCTTGGAAAACAACACCGTCTGCTGCTTCGGAAAAATGCACACCACAGATGAATACTCTCTTCACGTCCAGGACTTAATTGGCGAACAGAATAACAACGAATCCAAAGACGAAGAAGAAGTTGTTATCACAGAAACAGATATCTATAAAGACCTCAGAGTCTGTGGCTATGATTACGGGCCGTTCTTCCGTCGGCTCAAGACTTTGCGGACAAAAGACTTCAAGAAGTTTTACGGAACGTTGGAATGGGACGGAAATTTCGTTACCTGGATGGACAGCATTCTCCAGACAATGGCCATAACACTTCCCTACAGGAGATTAATGGTCCCGGTTATGATCAAGAGGCTGACCATTGACCCGAAGACCTGCTTTCAGGATATAATTAAGAATAAAGTGGAAGAAAAACGGGACGAAGACTCGACTGACTTCGACGACCAGAAGATTCAGGACATGGGAGAGGGCGACGAAATGACGGAACTCATGCGTACGGAAAACCTCGAGTTCCTGGATAAGATGATCGCCGATCGGTTCCACTTATATAGGTCTTTACTACCAATTCATGTGGACATCGATTCCAAGTTTATTATAGTTCCCGGCTTAGAATTGGAGTGTTTGGATGGAATACCGATTCCCAGGAAAACCAATGTCCAAGACTTGAAGGTAGAGTCGTATCAATTCTTAGCCAATGAGGACATGACTGCTATTGATGTCAAAGAGAGGACCGGACTCTTAGAGTATCTTAAAGTGTGTACAGAACTTACGGATAGTATTAAACAACAGATCGATGGAAGTGCTCATAACCTGAGCGAAGAGTTCCTGAAGAACTTGTCAGACATCAAAGAGGATCAGATTCTTCTAAAACTATTGAACCATTTGTTCACTCAATTGAAAGACGAAAATAAGAGAATCACTGAATCGGGAAAATTCATTACAGAAGTGCTGAAGAGACCGGAGTATGACTTGTCCTCGGATCAGATAAACCAGTTCTCGAAGAATGAATACCTGATTCGTTCGCTTCTGGATATCGTCAGCGAGAATAACGTCCCGAAGAAAGACCTGAAAGTATTGGAAATTAATTTAACCAATAATTTGATGGCCAAAGAAGTGGACACACATTTGGCCTCCGCTGCCATATATCCGATTGACGTCAACTACACTATTGCTGTCAAAACCAATGGCGAGTCCATTACTGAAGACATCCGAAGAAAAGCATTCAAACTGATTGAATGGAACACCACTGAGAGTACATACCCTCCAGATATTGTGGCCAAGGATTTGGTTATAATCCAAGACAGCCCTGAGTTGTGGCACTTGAGTATCGATTCTTTTGTCGAAGAGGTTTACGACTCTATTATCGACAGAGGATTCCTGTTATGTGTCTTCAGATACAAATACACAGAACCTGAGCTCAAACTCAATTCAATGAATGGGAAGAAACAGTTAAATAGTACTCAACTCGAGAACAGAATAAGTGATTTCGTTTTGATGGCAGAGAAGACAGGACTCAGAGTTGTCGGACAGAAATCTGATTCAATTTGTTATAAATCACTTTTGTTTAGAAAAGTCGTGACTATTGACGTCCCGTCGAAGGAAGACATCATTTATTTCAGATCTGATTCTTACGAATGGTTTGAATCACTGAAAGAAAAGTTGAATCAAATGAAGGAAAACGAGAGGAAAGACAACATTTGGCTCATCGCTAATGACTCCTCCATTAATGGCATCATTGGTCTCATTAATTGTCTTCGTTTGGAACCGGGAGGAGAGGCTATCAGATGTCTCTTCGATTGCGACAAATCAGTGAAAACTCCCATTGATTTTAATGGACAGCCGTTGTCTGATATTCTGTCCAAAGATTTAGCGATAAATGTCTTAAAAGATGGAAAGTTAGGGACTTATAGACATCTGACTCTTCCTAAAGACTACGACAAAGTTGAGACAAATGAGTATTTCCTAAACACCGGTAATAACAGAGACCTGTCGAGTCTTCAATGGTATGACCTGAAGAACTTGAAGTCACCGGAAGTCTGTTATAACGTTTGCAATAACTCTGAGATCAAACAAATCCAATGCAATGTTTATACGGCTGGACTCAACTTCAGGGACGTAATGCTGGCCACAGGTATGACATCTAATCAAATAATTTGTGTAAAAATTAAAAGTTTTTTTTGATATTCAGGTCGAGTAGTCGCCGGTCCTCAGGAACTCTTCACCGACTGTTTGCTTGGTTTTGAGTTCGCCGGTCGTCGAACAGATACAGGGGAACGGGTTTTAGGTATAGACGGAAGTCGATGTTTCTCGACATCTGTCTCTCCGCCCCAGAATTTTGTTACTAATATACCCGACCACTGGTCAATGGAGGAGGCGGTCACTGTTTTAACAACTTATAGCACCGTATGGTATGGTCTCATAGAGAGGGCGAACCTCAAGAAAAGTATTTTAATTTAATTTAATTTGTTTTCAAATAATTATATTTAATTAATAACTCATTTTCTCAGATGAAAGTGTTCTGATTCACTCGGGAGCGGGTGGTGTGGGACAGGCGGCCATCAATGTCTGTCAGTACTACGGCTGTGATATCTTCGTTACCGTCGGAAACGAAGACAAGAAGAAGTTTTTAATGACTGAATACAATATCCCAGAGAATCGTATATTCAGTTCCAGAGATATTCAGTTTAA
>JAQIXV010000410.1:0-38514 GCA_034700625.1 Tectocepheus velatus | reverse complement strand
TTGTCATCAACTTTTGATTTCAAGACTGTTAGGCTTTGAGAAGAAATTGTCTTTTTGTTGTCTTCTTCTTCTTCTTCGAAGGTTTTTTGTGACTTAAAGCTGGGCTCGTGTTCTAACCTTAAGTCATATTCCTCTGAATCTCTGCAGAGACCACAGTATTGAGTGATCAAAATAATTGTGAATAAAGACATCGAATAGATAACACTTCCGATGATTGTTGCGAACCATTTATAGGTCGTATGTCCCCAAACCTTCCGACTTTGAGTTGGTTCTGGAGTGGGTTCTGGAGTTGAGTCCAATCCTATACTTTTGATGGCAGACATCAGACCTAAGCCCAGAGACATTAAAACAATGAAGAAGAGGAAAGACATCCTTAGGAAACAAACACATCCAATGCCTCGGAGTTGAGAGTAATTCCTTTTAATCAATCCGTAATAGAGGACCAAAAATATAATGACAAGAGTTATGGCAAACCCTCCGGATATGATTGCAGTCAAAGCCATTGTCGTGTAATTATCGTATTTCTTGGCAAAGAAGAGCCGATCCATTGAATTGATGTTATACTGAGTGTGAAATAAAATCAAATGAATCCCAAAAAAGATGAAAAGCAAGACTTCCGGAAAGGTTAGATATGGGGACGGCTTTATGTCTGTCATATTGAGTCCAACAAAGTTGCAGACATAGACCTGTGCTCTCGGATTTGTGTTTGAACTTAGACTTTGGACGTAGTTATATGCCTTCGAACTGAGCACTTGTTGTGATATCAAATCAATCATTTTTATCTCATATACGAAGATGTCTCCATTCCTACAGTCGTGATTGATCCGGACAGCCCTCACTCCAGACAATGAGATCTTTGTCTGCAATACAAACGCTAATAGTTTTGCTTTCGGTTCGCTTTGATCTTCTCTGAAGTTTTCCTTTTGACTCTCGAGGAGGACATTAGGCGGTACTTTGATTGTCATAAAGATCTTGTCGTTGGCATCGATTAAATCCAAGACAATCGTCGATAAGAAGAAGAACTTCTTTCGACTCTTTCCGTAATAGAGTTTTATGAGATAAATGTGTTTCGCAGTAAAACTATAGCAGTTCTGATGGACGACAACAAGACTATCGAAGTTCTTTTGCTTTGATATATATTTCTTGTTATAGACATAATAGCAAACGTAATACACAATCCATATGAAGGACATAATCAATAAATAGACAATAACTTCAATTCTTGGTTCAGACATTTTGTTTGAAATAAAATATTTATTTTGAAAATGTCTTACAATTGAGTTAAAGATAACTCTACTCAACACTGAATATCAATTCAATTCAAATTCTTTTATACAAAATCACGTGAAATGATATAATTATAGGTAAATGAGTTAAACAAATATATAAATAAATCTAATGTTAACTAAAAAACAAATTCTACTCTAATTTCAACTAAAAATTTCTGAATAATATATTTTTTTTAATAAATAATAATTCGAAATGAATTTAACGAAACATTTGTCTTAATTATGAAGTTTTGTAACAAGAATTCTGTGACAAGAATTCTGTAACAAGAATTCTATGACAAGAATGTGTTGACATCTGAGCTTAAGGACAAACTTTTTATATTATTTTGAATTATGCATTGTTTGAGACCCAAACCAAACAAATTCTTGTCATACGATTCTGTTATAAATATTTTTTGATAAATGTTTGTGAGATTGGCTTTGATTGAGACAAATGAGAATCTCTGTTGGGTTTCAGTCCCTAATAACAGCTAACGGATGGGCTGGTGGAGGAAGAGAGGACAGGTCAGTTTGTTATTGTTGGCTGTCGTCACAGATGTTGACGATGTGCTGCTCTGTCGACGCTTTTTGCTGCTCGTGTAGATCCCAAAGTTTTGGCTCATCTTTCTCCTTGACCAGGCCATGTTCATGGCACTTCTCACCTTGTTTTCATTGGAATCGATTGATTTAAAAAATAAATAAATTTATTAATTCCGTGAAATACCTCATGATTTGTGAAACAGTAAAGAATTGAAACCGTTATTCCCTGAACCGATTGAATCAATCCGTTGATAATTATGTAAAAACTCTCCAAATATATGTTGACTGTCGAGGGATTGATACAAAAGAGTAAGTGTTGAATGCCTTTCATTAAAAAAAATATGAGAAACAAAAATAAGATTTTGAGCCTTCAATTGATTTAATTAATTCCAACCCAAAAGTGGTATCAGAAGAGCTGTCGCTTTGATGGTCTTTGCAGTCAATTTGTCTCTATTACTGTCTTTCTTTAGTTTGACAAATAATATACGGATTATATTAATAAGAAACCCGGTATTGACGGCCAGCACAGCCAACATCGGACCCGTTATTATAAATATGGTTTTGCTTTTTCCGTATCCGTGCCAACACTGGTCTTCTTCGTGGTCCACAACAAACTCCAAAACAATCGACCAAACGATTACACAAAGACCCGGAAATATCCAACCGATTAAATAGTATACAAAGAAAGTAGAGTTTGTTTGGCTCTTGAATGGGGACACATATAGACGGGTGTGAAGTAGAAGACCTTCGATGAACATCCAGTAAATGGATGCCATCGATGAATATATGTTTAGTGCTTTGAGACATTTGCACAGCCAGTTCTGGGAAAGGGGTTCAAACAAATTAATAAATTGATCGGAAAATTTTCTTCAATACACAGGTAGACTCTATTCTGAAAAACCAAGTTCATTTGGGCTGAGCATGGAACCATTTTTCTGTTTATTTGAGGACTAATTATATTAAAATAACGCTTAAATTATTCAAAAGTTACGAAATTTTCCATAAAATGGGAATTTTGACAAAAAAGTCTGATAAGAATCAGTCAATACCTTTACATAAGTCTGTTATCGTTGACTGACTTTCAGACAGAATTAGAAAAAAAAAACTGAAACTCAATTCGTATTCTGTTTTATATAAAAATATTTGACAATTGTTTTGCTACTAATTAAAGAAAGGAATGTTTTATATTGATTTTGACAGATATTGCATAAAAGGGTTGTTTTATAAGACTTAATGTTAACAAAAGCCATAAATATAACTAACATTGACATTGAAAAGGGAGGCATTCGGTTGAGGTTTGACTAATATTTATAAATACAAAAGAGAAACCATTTATCAAAATTGAAAATTTATTTTTTCTTCCTATGAATCAAGTGATTGATTGTTATTATCTTAGGTTTGGAACAGTTTTTATTCAAAAATTCTTCGGAATATACTCTTTAGGGATCTTCTGTACTAAAATACAATCAATTATTTATTCAACACTTTTTCAAACTTAAGTTCTAATGGTTTTCATGTGATCCACACTTCTTCAGACACTTTGTATATTTAGAAAACTCAATAAACTTGGTTTATCTCAAATAAATATAGTAATAAAATCAAACAAAACTTAAAAATTACATAAATTCGTGAAATATTCTAATAATAGATACGAATCGTAAGGATTGTATGTTTAATGACTTCTTCAATGAATTATTCTATTGATTATGAATTTGATTTATTGTATGAGAAAATAGTTTCTATCTAATATTGGTAGTTAATATATGAGCTAGATATGAGCTTGATTATTTAGAAATGAAAGATTTACTCACAATTTGAACTAAGGATCCGTTGTCTACGACTACTGGCGATGACATTATGATAAGGAGACAACAGCTCATCAATAGTGCAATACATAGATTCTTATGGACTTGAATTCGTGTGCATTGAAGTGATCTAAGGATTTAATATTTAATTTGTTGAACCTTTTCAACAGGAAATTCAAGTTTACTTGAAACATGTGAAAATGATCATGGCAATAACCAATGCCACTAATGAACACAGGGAACAGATGAGAACAATGTAATTGAGGATTTGCTTGATGTTTGTCATCTTCGAATTATTCCCCTCCTATTATCAAACAAATAAAATGTATTTAACATCAAAACAAATATTTATTTATTATTGAATTGTATTGAAAATTGTATTTTATGTTTGAAAAGCCTTTAGAAAAGAAATTAATTGATTTTTATTTCCATTAATTTCTAATTCAATATCCGTTCTGTTTATTCATCTCTAAAATTGTTTACTCAAATCAACGGAAATATTTGAGTATTAAATCTGTTTTAATGATTAAATAATTGTAAATATTTTTTTGAACCCATTTCTGACGCTCATAATTAGTCGTTATTTTTCCTTAAACATTAGAAAGTTTGATCAAGATCAATCAGGTTTGGTGTTGTAATCATTACTCTACTTATTTCTCTGTTTATGAATGAATTGGTTCATTGGTTTTGATTATTTTTCTGGAATTCACGAATCATTTCATAAAAAATATTCCTTGATTATTGATTTAACCTTTCACTGAATCTATTGACACAGCACCCAGCACATTCAGCCTGAATTCTGCTTCGATTATTTGCCCCTTCAATTCAATTGGTTTATGGGTTGAGTTTTTGATTAATATTTGAAAAGTTATGAAAGTTATGAGAGATTATTGTGGTTTCGATTCGAGACTACAATAAAACCATTTAATGACATCAAAAATACGTTAAATAAATTCATTAGCGATTCGAGTGATTAATCGATAGTCAAATGTAACAAAAACATCGGTTGACTCTAAAAAAAGCCATCAAATGATTATCAAAAAAAAAATCATTGAGAAAGTAATCATCAAATTCTGATATTTTGATAGATTTTCATTAATTATCGAAAAAATGTCTTAAGAAATGAATAAAGCGTTGAATCATTGAATCGGTTCGGAACTCGAAAACCAAATTCACCCTCGAGTTTATGTCTAGTCATTGATTATAGCAATTATTTTCAAAATTAAACAATTCATTAAAAATCATTTTTTGCCAAAAACATTGCAGTGATTTGAGGCTCTAATATGTATTAATTTTTTTTATTCAATTAATAAACTTTTGATTTATTCAAAACTATTAATAACTATTAATAACTATTAATTTTTGAGATTAGATATGCTCTTGGAAAAGGGATTTTCTGCTTTAAAATCACACTTTTCAATGAATTTTACGCATATTTACATTAAATCACAAAAAATTAATGAACTAATGAATGGTTTGAATCCAATGTCAATAATCTTGTTTTTGAAAATATTTTTCATATGAATTCATTTTCTCAATGATTTCCATCAGAAATAAGTATTGTTTTTATGGATATTAAGACTCAATGCTGTTTACGGATGAAATTATTTTTTGAAATCAAAGGATTTTCAGAAATGCATTTTTCAACGAAAATATTTTATTATTTTTTCAATAAATTTCTCACTTGTTATGAAACTCATGTTTTTTAGAGAAAAGAATAAGACATCTATTCATCAAAATGACTGTGAAATGGATTTATAGGGAAATATTTGAATCGATTTTCTATTTATAAACTTATTTCCTGTGATTTGAAAAAAGTGATTAAAATTTTTATTTTCTTTATTTCTAAAAATAGTTGAAATTAAGATAAATAATCGATTTATTTATTATCTAGATAATTTATTAGTCCTGCAGCACTTCTCAAGGCTCTCAAATGTCTTAAGATATGAAGGGATTGGGACTATCTTTTGCATATTTTGACACAAGATATTGATTGAAATGTCAAAGAGTTTGTCAATACCTGTAGTGCCAACAAAGTGAGGCATTCCGTATAATTAGTCCAATTATTCCAATCCCATTGAGACACTTCCGAACACTTTCTTTGTGCGAAATATTTCAGATAGTCTTCACTCGAGTAGTGGTTAGCCGTTTCGATGGCCACCGAGAATATATCATTGCATCGGATCTGAATAGTTTTATTGGCGGGGGTTGGAGGCCAACAGTAGACCCCATCCCAAACTGGAGGACAATCTTAACAAGATATTAGAGAATAGATAATATTTGAGATAAATAAGAAAATAATTTAATTAAAATTGAATTGAATTACAATTTTGGTGTTGCGTTGAATTGAACTTATTTTTACAATTAATGAATTCTTGATCCATTGGGAACAGACTTCACACAACTTTAACAAAAAAGTTGGGAAACCCTTCAGATGTTGGAACAGAACTGATGTGAAAAACTGTTAAGAAGTTGTTATTAAACAAAGTTTTTAAACATTTATGCAATTATTTTGCAGATCAAAGCAAATTGTCGTCAAATATCGTGAAAAACATATAATAATTGATTGACTGACTCTTCAAACTATAATTGATTTCTTGATGTGATGTCTGACTCTTTTCAAAGAACAGAAACAGTTGTGACTAAACGTTAAATCTTTTTCGTCTCAACACTTAATGTAATGATATATTGCGAGCAAAAGCAGTGAAAAACAAATGATAAAAATTGTTGGCATTAGTGTTGACAACGACTTCAGTGCTGTCGTCCTTGGATTCAATGCATTGGATTTTGTTTTGGACTTACTTTTTGACAAAATTGATACTTTAAAACTGTATTACAGACATAAAAGACAATTGAGACAAATGTTTTGTCTCAAGTCTTTCAGTAAAAAATGGGTTATGAGTCACAACACTCTTTGTTCACCAGAAGTGAAGGGAATCTATAATTGCATAACAAGTTGTTTATGCGATCACTCACTTCGAGCTAAGAGTTGTTATACGAAGCGATTGAAACTCAAGTCGATTATAATTTAAACCAATGGTTAAACTTTCTCTCAAATAAAAAGCTAAGGGAAAGGGTTTATGTGAAGGGATGTCAATGAATGGAACGATTTTTTTGCACTTTTTATGTACTTTTTATTTAACTTCAAGTCTTAAGATGTTTGCAATAAATGTTTAAAATAGTTGTGAGAAGACTATAACAAGACTATAAACAACTGAATATTCTTAAGGCTTTGCAATGATTCATGAATTCGCACAACCCTTCGATATTCAACAATAAAGTTATGGATTTCAATGTTAAGAATAATGAGATCCTATTCGATGATATTTATGGTCAAATTTTGTGTCTAATTATAGATTTATCAATGATTTGAATTCTTGATATTTGTTTAAAATTCAATAATTTATTAATAAATAAAATAAAATAAATAAATAATTTGCAGAAATGCTTTGAATTTGAAATATCTTTGAGTCACATAAAAGCTATAAAACAAAGCGAGACCTGAATCACGAATATATGCGTTAATGTAATGTAATAGTTGTTGAACATTGTGTTGGGATTAAGTGTGAAGTGATATATAAATCCTGACATTAATCCTCTGACACCAACTTTGGTGACAATGATTCTGCTCTTAATGACGAAAATTGAGGCAATCAATGATCATAACAGGAATCATAAGATAAACAAATATTTTTAATCTCTTTCTTTCAAATAACTAATAAATAGTAAATGAGTTATAAATTCTTTATTCGTTAGTCTCTCTAAACAATTGAAATCCGGTTCAAATGTTTTGAGTAAAGACTAGAACTTTCCATTAATTCAATGTTTGGTATTTAACATCAATTATATCAAAAACTTTTAGTTTTTAAAACGTTTTGAAAAACAAAACCTTATTTTCTATAATAATAATCATTACAATGACATGACCAAGGTGAGATAATCAACTATTAATTAGCTATTAACTAAATACTGACACTTTCAATAATTTGACATGATTATGACCTGGATTCAATCACAATTGATCCAAAAAGAGAACAGATGTTCTAAACAATAATCACAATAATCTTGGACACTCCTACTCATTGAGAAAAACCTGAATCGTGAGACTTATGAATATTTTCACGAATTTATGCAAAAACTAATCGATTATTGTTTTTATTTGCATTTAAAGCATTGAAAGGTTCAAAAACCCACTTATTTTCAGATATCGTATGAATTTTGATGAACAAAAACTTTTGAGTCATTTAAGGAATTATCAAAAGTTTTTGTGAATCAAAAGTTTCCAAAGAATTGACGAATTTATGCGTTATTTGTGACCATTAGTTGTATTACTCTTTATTTGTTTACATTTGATTTGATTTGAAATTCTTGAGTCAATAATTTTGACACAAATTTCTCATTAATTAAATATTTATACAATTATTTGAAAACTTTTGACTTCATTTCCAAATATAACCAAAAAAACTTTGAAAAGGTATGAAAATTAAAGTATTTTATATTGAATTTCATATCATTTTTAACTCACTTTTGAAACTCAACGTAAGTTTACAAACATATTGACTGAAAATGTTTGCAATCATTTAATTAATTTATTTTTGAGATAAAAATATAAGAAATTATTAAATCGTTAGGAATTAAAGTGAATTAAAGTTATCTTTTGTTTTGATTTCATATATTTATCGTTAAAACTAATAATTGAATAACTTTTGAGAAAAGTTCAAAGTTTTTCAACTCTTGAGTCAATCGATTCTTATCTCATTTGATGTCAATTTTCATTGAATTGATTTAAAGCCAAAGAAATGTCAAAACGAGTGGCGGTCGTCACCGGAGGTAATAAAGGGATAGGTTTTGGAATCGTTGAGAAACTTCTTAGACATCCCTTCGATGGAGACGTTATTCTGACCGCAAGGGATGAGACCAGAGGTCAAAAGGCTGTCAAAGAACTCAATGAATTGGGACTCAAACCCCATTTCCATCAGTTGGACATCGATGACAACCAATCAATCAATAATCTCAAGCAATATTTGACCGACAATTACAAGGGTTTGGATGTATTGGTGAACAACGCGGCCATAGCTTACAGTTATGACTCGACGGCACCGGTTGCAGAACAGGCAGAGAATACACTGAAGACTAACTTCTTCTCGACTCGAAATGTCTGTCAAAAGTTGTTCCCTATTCTGAGATCACACGCGAGAGTCGTAAACGTTTCTTCTTCTCTCGGAATGCTTACGAGAGTCAAAAGTAACCAAACATTTCATTGAATTATCTTTTTTTTGAAAATAATTTATCGTTTGATATGTTTTTAGACCATAATCTGAAGAAACGATTTTCTGATCTCAATCTGACGGACAAAGGATTACTGGATTTGGTTAATGAATATCTTCGAGACGTTAATAACGGAACTCATATTAATAACGGATGGCCGACAACCACTTACGCCATGTCTAAAGTGGCCGTAACTGCACTCACTTTCGTCCAACAGAGGGAACTCTTCGCCGACACCACTCGGGAAGACATTATCGTTAATGCAGTCCATCCGGGATATGTCGATACAGATATGACTCGACATAAGGGAGTTCTGACAGTGAGTCAGGGGTCGGACGCCCCGACATATCTGGCATTACTGCCCCCTAATGTAAAAGAGCCGATCGGGGCTTTCGTTTGGTTGGATAGACGTGTTGTTGACTGGAATAGAGAGATGTAATGAGTCGGTCCATCAGATGTCAACCCTTTTAATTTGATTTTTCCACAAAATTGTGTTATTTTTCAATTTTTAAAATATTTTTGATATTATTTTTGGGATTTCTTCTCAATTGACGTTAGTTTTGGATAAAATGTTTTTGAAGTACAAAATATGCGAAACATTTGTAGAAAATATTATACGAATTGTAGTCTATATTCACAACAAATTTATTTACATTTTATTTGTTTTCAAAACCAAAACACAAATCGTGTTTAAAACGGATTCAAAACATTTGATTATATTTTAATTGAATTGAATTACAATTGAATTGAAAATCAATTGAAATCTATTCGTAAATAACTGTCAGAAGATGTCTGTCGTAATCGAGACGACAATCGGTGACATAACAGTAGATCTGTTCATAAAAGAGAGGCCCAGAAGTTGTCTTAATTTTTTGAAGTTATGTCAAATAAAATACTATAACTTCTGTAGATTTCATTTAATTGAACGCAATTTTATCGCACAAACCGGTGACCCGACGGGCACTGGAAGTGGTGGTGAGTCTGTATTCCTTCATCTCTACGGAGAAAACGCCCGAATGTTTGAAATGGAAGTCAAACCGAAGATCAAACACAAGAAGAGAGGAATCATTTCGATGGTCAACAACGGGGAAGGACTCCACGGCTCGCAGTTCTTCATCACTTTGTCCGACAGTTTAGACTATTTGGACGGAAAGCATACCGTCTTCGGACATGTCGTCGAAGGACTCGAAGTTTTGGATCAATTAAATGAAGTCCTTTGCGATACTGAGAACAAACCGTTCAAAGATGTTGTCATCACTCATACCGTTATTCTCGACGACCCGTTCCCTAATCCCGACGGTAAGGCTTTCACTCTTTAATCGCAAAAAATATGTGAAAATTTGTTCCCCTCTTAAAGCACTTGAAATCCCTCCGCAATCGCCGGAAGTATCCGAAGAAATGTTGAGATCCGATAGAATTGGAGTTCACGAAGACATCGACGACACCGACGGGAAGACCGCACAAGAAGTGGAAGAAATGATTAGAGAAAAAGAGGCCAAAGAAAGGGCTCTCGTTCTTGAAATGATTGGAGACATTCCCGACGCGGAGGTAAAGCCACCCGAAAACGTTCTGTTCGTCTGTAAACTAAATCCTGTCACTCAAGAGGACGACTTGGAAGTGATATTCTCTCGTTTCGGGTCTATTGTCAGCTGCGAAGTGATTCGGGACCAGAAAAGCGGTGAATCACTTCAATACGCGTTCATTGAGTTTGAAAGAGAGGAGGACTGCGAGAAGGCGTACTTCAAAATGGATAACGTGTTGATCGATGACCGAAGAATTCACGTAGACTTCAGTCAATCCGTTTCCAAAATCAAATGGTTTGGCAAAGGAAAGGGAGTAACCATTGTTAAGGACTTCACTGACAAAAAACAGTTCGAAGAGGAACCGACTAAAGACAAGTTTGAGATCAAAAGGAGTGCTTTCGGTCAGAGGACTGACCAGAACTACGGTTATGTTTACGACGACAATGAACATCAGGTTATGTTACCGAAGACCAGTCGAAGACATAAATCTGACGGTCGATCGCCTGATAGGGACCGACACCACAAAAGCAAACGATCGAAGAGATCCAGAAGTCGTTCCAAAGATAGAGGAAGGGATAGGGAAAGGGATAGACACAGAGATTATGATAAACACAATGAAAGAGAAGACAAACACAAATCTGAAGGAAAACATTCGCATAAAACCAATAGAGATAATGAAAGAAGACATCGATATTCTCCTGAAAGGAGTTCCCACTCCAAGAGTCATCGACACAGACATTGAATCAGTTCATCAAATGAGGTATTCCATCATTTTATCAAATTTTTGTCCAATTATTTCGAGTTTATTGTAAATTATGTGACATTTTATTGAAAAAATTCTAATTATTTGTCCATTTTTTGAAATATTAAACAAAATTATGAGAAATGAAAATATTGTCTATTTTTAAGTAAAACTATATTTATTTGAATTCAATTCAAACATAAACTCTAAAATGCATTTTATGCCCTTCCCTTCGGAGTAGCATAAGAGGCATATCTGCCCTTAATATCTCTGGCGAGACAACAGGCAGATATGAGAACAAGTAGTTCAACTAGGACAACTCCAATAGCTATGTAACCGAGACCTCCGATGTATAGTTTCAGATAATCGATCATCGCTTCAACGCATCCCTTATTCTATGGATTCAATTGATTTGAATTAAATTCTATAATATTTAAGACAAATAAGTCATACATAAGCGTCGACTGCAGGACATCTGTTGTCAACCAAATTATTCTTATTTTCACAACAAGAGGCCGGGTATTGTCCTAAACGAGTAATTCATTAGTTAAAACGTAATCAAGATTATTGTCAAAGTATTACCTTTAATGTGACCTTGCTTAGTTAGGATATCCCAGTCCTCTTTCTTTTTACCGCCACAACATTTCAATTGTTTCTGGAACTCATTGATAGCTCTATTGCCCGGTTCGTCGTCCGGTTTCATCCAATCGTATGCCTCGAGCGCTGAGTTTATGCCTTTGACGGCATAGTTCTCCAACTTTTTTGAAAAGTTATTAAAATTTTATTAAAATATATTTGTTTCAATCCATACGTCGTATTGGTATTTGATGGCGAGATAAGCGCCGACCCCTTGCGCTGCCAAACACACGAATATGAGTCCGCCGTACTATTGATCGTCAATTGATTTGTTATTTTTGATTAATTGATAGACATTTAAATGAATGCAATCCTTACAGTGTTTAGCATACAATAGCTCTCTTTTATGGCACCACAACATCCCAAAAAACTTATGAGAAATATGAGCCCTCCAGCAGTTATCAGTACTATTGCCGAATGACTACATGTTTTCAATAGATTTTAATTGAATTACTAAAATAATATCGAAGTTTGAAAATAACCTTGGTGTCTCCTTGATCACATCAGCGACATCAACATTGTATTTGAGAAGAACCCTAACCCCGAGGTACACAATCGCCGCTCCGCAGGCCTTAGAATTAAGTTAAGTATTAATTCTGTGCTTAATATCAAGAGATAATAAAATTATTGTTTGTATAGTTTTGTTGCCAAACAATAATCTTTTATCAGATATCTTGGTATTAATTATCCAATTGTCTGTCGAACGAAACTTATCTATTCTTTCGATAAGTGTTTGTAATAAAACTCAATTATAGATAAAATCAAAAACATTAAACTCAAACTTTTTTGATTTTTTCATCATTTGCGAGAAATTCTGAGAAATTAATTTGAATTTTTCAAATTCTGTTAACAATGTTTCATAGGTTTCATAATTTTAAAGCTTTTTTTTTAAATATTTAAACGAAAATATATTAAAGAATTGAAAGAAATAGTTTTGCTTACGACCCAAAGAGCGTTGAAAACGAATAAAACTATCTTGATAACACCTCCGCCACAACTCACAGCCATTTTCGTATAGAATTAGTACTCTTTTATGAAAAATATATAATAATTTCACTGATTTTGAGTCTCTTTTTGATGAATAAACGATATTTTCAATTCTTTCACTTTTTTGTTATTAAAAACATGTTTTTTGTCGATTCAATGAATCAAACTATTGTTGGTAACAATTGGTTGCACAACACAAAAGAGTGGCTCTTTTTCACTTCACCCAGACTTTGGGTTATCAATGATTGGACGGAATTATCATTAATATACCTGTCGTTAAGGCGATGACGAGTATATGATTCTGTAATTTGCGATGAATTCGCATTTATTTCCTCACAAATTAGTTATTGACTAAACTGTTGACTAAATATATTAATGTAATAATGATTCGGAAAAAATTTTTCACTGATATCACTCATTGCCAACAGAATTAATTAAGTCTTTGATTTCACATTGACTTAACAATTGAACCATTGATTTGTCTGTTGAATGAAATTTGTTTTTCATTTCAAATACAAACTTATGATTCACTTTCATTACTAAACTATCAATTTTTGAAATTAATTTCATTTAAATGTGTTATTCATTGAGAGGATCAGTTCAAACACCGATAAAAAAAACTTAAGAACTTATGATTCAATTGTTTTCTATTTTTCACTATAATTCAGTTGACTATCCTTTTGATGGATTCAAATGTCATTTGAAAACATCCATCAATTTATTGAATAATAATTAAAGACCAGAAAATTCTACTCTTGTTTTGATTAAATGTTTTTAAGTGTAGTTTTTATTTGAGTCTCGTTTAGAGTTACAAACATTTGATAAACATTTGAATAATATTTTTGTAATTTAAACCAAATTTAAACAATTTTTTAACGTTTTATATAAATATTTAACGTTTAATAGTATTCGTTAGATATTAAGTGATATTAAGATATTTCTCTTAAAAGACAAACAAATGGAATAAATAGAGAAAAGTTGTGATCAAAAGTCACATATCTTTCAAACATTAAAACTTTCAAACATTAAAATTGGGAATAAAATCACAGATAAACGAAAATCCATTTGAAACAAATGTTTCGCGTCTTTCGCTAAGAATTCCGTTTTAAATAGACTTCAATTGAAGTCAAACATTATATTAATATTTTGGTAACAATTAAATCGATTGTAAGAGAAATTGACTGCAATTCAGTTGAGTTTGTAATCGACTTCCGATACATAACTCTTGACTCGAGAGAACCAAAAGGAGGGGAATCTATTGGGCGTCAAATCGAAAGAAGTGGCGCTTTCCTGACCGTTAGGTTTCTTATATTGAACCGAATAGTGTTTCCAAAGGAGCTGATGATTGCGTCGCTTCTTCACTGTCTTCACGTCCAGAGATATATTGAATGTCTGAGTCGATAGACTTTTGTCTCGCGATTTGTTTTTGCTTTTTCGCGACAATTGATAGCCGTCTGCGAAGTCTCGTTTGATGACAATCGAAATGGTCTGTCCATTGATGCGGTAGTGACCGACCAATACGTTGTTATTCTTAGGCTTTCGATTGCGAAGAAGTGGCAAACTCTGGTGCGGATCGTCTGCTGTCGTCAACATTAATGCCATTCCTTTGGGGAAAACAAAATGATTTATATTTTGGTATAAAATAAATGTTTTATTTGTCGAACCGTTCGGAAAGAATCTGATATATCTGTAGTACTCTACGAGATAACAGGGTCTGTAGTGGACGTCTTGGAAAGAGGCCTCTCCTTGTCTTATATAAGTGGTACGACTTATGTAAGTTCCATTGAAATTGGGGCGAACTCTCTCCACAAACATATGCCTCCAATTGTTGCCATAGTTTGCAATCAATGAAGAGCTCGAAGAACCCCAAGTGTTATAACAGGACAGACGCCATATCTCTGCGTCACCTGAGAGTAGAGTTCAAATAATTATCAATTTATTAAAAAAGGGATCAGATATTGATTACGGGATGCGATATAAAATCCACGGCAAACCCTTCCAAACATTTCAAGAGATCTTAAGTCGAGTTCATTCGTTACGATCTGTTAATGGATTCAAATTTAGAGATATTTGTAAAAATGTCTGTCATTGAAGTCAATACCCATTTGAGAATATTGAGGACCACTTCAAAAGGCAATACAGAGAAGTGTGTCCTCGAAGTCTGTTGTTGTGGCGAACATATGAAGACATTTCCGAACTCATCGCTATTCAGACGAAGAAATCTTGAGATAAGATCGCAGTCATTGACGTCTAAGTCGTCGTAAGTTTCTGACGGATTATCCGAACGATTCGGATCCGATTCAAGGCCTCCACTGACAGCGCTTTCATCTGAAGATTGCATTTGAGTCTCTATTCTATACATTTTGAACTCAATGTCGGGAACCAATTGAGTGGCTCTTCGGTAAAAGGCGACGGCATCGTAGAGTTTGCCCCTTCTCTCGAGTAGAACCCCCTCTTTGAACAGTTCCATAGCTTTTATATCGACGTCAGTCAACAACTCATTACTTTCTCTATTTTAATAGATTTTCGATAAAATTAATTAATATTTTGATTCAATTCAATCGACTCTTACTTTAAATTGTTATCAAAATCAGTGAATGTATTGTTTTGCAACTCTTTCTTCCAATTCTCTCTAAAGTTGTCCAAAACATCCATCAAATTGTCTGAATCCGAGTCATCGGAGTTATCAACAAAATTGTGATTCACTTCCGATTGTCGGCTGAATGAAGAAGTTTTGCCAAAACTATTGTTTTGATCCTAAGATTGTGGTCAACATTAGCATGAATTTAAAGGCCATTCCTCTGAAGGACTTACCATTAAATCAATATTTGAAGAATAATATGAAAATCAATATATATTTAACTGAAGGAAAGTATAGATTAATTAACAGGAAATGTGTTTTTGTTTTTTGTCGCTCAGAATAAGGACTTGAATTCGCGGTCAGAAGTGAATCGAAGAACTGTTCCGAAGAGTCGCGACCTTTGATTTGCTGCCATTATATTGTCTTCTTTTTATTTAATGATAATAAGAGCCAAAAGACAATAAACAACTGAATTAATCAAACTTTGGGTTCAATTAATCCAATTGTTTGACGAAATTATTTAAATGATTGCGAAATCGGTTTTAGTTTTTTGTTTTTCACTAAAAATATGTTCAAATGTTTTGCTTCAGATTTGGTTCAGATTTATGACAAAAATGATAATTAGATGAATGAAAGTGAAGGTAACGATAGGTTTGTCTTTAATTTGTTTGAATCGAAACAAATTGATTGCAATTCAAATGCAAATCAAAATTGTGTTTCAAATCAAATGTAAACAACGATTGGGATCTCAAAAGTGATTTGAGAGACACTAAGCGGTCAAACATTGAGTTGAGATATGATTTTCATTCAATAGTCATCCCATAAGAGCGCACAGGTATGGGGTCTACTGTTTACCACTATTTTAATTTTATTATTCATTTTAATTTATTATTGATTTGTTTTATTCTAAGATCAAAACAAATGAATATTTTTTAGTTATTTTCCAATCAATTGATTTCTTAAATGATTCCAATTTTAATGAAATGACTTATTCTTTGTTTATAAGAATAGAGAATATTCTTAGAGATAATCAATAATTCTTTTTATATTAAACTTATATTAAGTTTAAAACTTAATTAAAAGAATGAAATTCAATATATTTTCATCAAAATATTGATTGAATGAAAAAAAGCAAAACAAATATTAACTTTAAAACTGATATCAAATTCTTGAAATTATTTATCTTTGACTTTAAAATGATTATAATGAAAAATATTTCAAATGTATCAAGATCAATAACCTTGTTAGGAATTTTATTAGGAATCATTATAAAAATATCAAGGAAAACATTGAATGAACTTTAGAAGAGATGATTTGAAATTGAATTGAATTATATCATTGAGTATCGAAAGAGTTTATCAAACATTTCATCCAATCATTGTTCAGATTATAGTTAAGACATTTATAATGAAGTTTTGAGCGAAGATGGGATATACCTCTCACTGTGTTGTCGATAGTAAAGTCATATGAAATTATGAATTCTATGGAAAAAAGTTTTTAATTCACTGATAATGACAGTGAATGAGTCGATTGGCACAAAAGGCAGGCATTTGAGGCATTATTTCACATTTATATGTTTGGGCACAATATTTCTCTCTTTGATGGCAGTCCAGCCCTCCTTCGCATCGCACGGCATTCGCTCATTAACTGAAACTTTGCACCTTTTCCTGCAAACAACAGTCCATATATTCGGTATCGACTGTTAGGTAACCAAAGTTTTGTTACTTATTCTCTGTTTTGTGTTTTTGTGTTTAACTTTTATTTTTCTCTAATTTCTGTTCAATTTTTATTGAACTGAAATAAACTTTTATTCGAAGTCTAATCGAAAAGTTTTTTCTCTAATAATTCTTTTGACTAAATATATGTTTTGAAAGCCATTCATACGATTGACTGAACACTTCTTATCAAAAACGTCTATTTTTAATGTATTTTTCATTCAATTAAAATTATATTAACGATTGAAATATCTTTCCTTCAAATTAGATAATTGTATTCAATAAATGTTTTATTGATTTCATTTATTTTCTTCAAATAATTTATTGAAATTTATTCATAAAATAATTACTACTTTTCCTTATCGACAGTTTTCCAATTCAAATGGGATATGATTATTATTAGAAATAGCCAAGCTAAAACTTTTGTAATAAAATATTTATTTTTCGATAATAAGACAAAAGAATATAATTAACGGGAAATTTCAATATTAAAACAATTTAAAAACCATTTGAAACAATATTTACTTTTAAATTATAGTTTCAATTCTTGGCTCTTAATTGTCTTCAACACTATATTAAATGCAATCAATAAATAGAAACAAAAAAAAATGAAAGTAAATGACGAAAAGTGAATGAAAATAAAGTTTATTTTTAAACAAAAAAAAATTAAGAAAATAAAATTTATTTCATAAGATTCGGGAAATTCCTAAAAAATTCCAGAATTTAAGTGAAAAATATGTTTGAAATCCCGAGCGATGAATAAGAGTCGGCTCATATCAAAGCCCTGTATTAGTGAACCTCTTTTTTGCCAAGAGTATATAATATGATACTCACGCGTTACCACTAATTTTGGGCCAAAAACCAAACCTAAGTTCGCATTTTGTTTGGAGGAAAGTACTTCGTGTCGGAGTCATTGAAAGGCAGGTGTGTTCTCGCTTTGCTTTTTATGACTGTTTTTGCTCTCAAACTGCAAATACAGTTATTTTTGTTGCTATCGTATGAATACTAATTACATTATGTAATAACACTAATTGATAGAACAGTTTTTTATTTATTTCTATTTGAAAACTAATTTTCAATTAAAACTAAATTATATTCAAATCCTATTCCTATTTATGCGGATATCAAATGAAAATTTTGTTTTTCAGGATTCGCAGCACTTCTCGAAACATATGTTTAGATTTGATTCAAATAATAATTGAACAGAATTTTCATTCCATTTGAAAATTGACTATTTTTTTGGTATTTTGTGAAAAATTTTGGCCAAAAATCATTAATTTTATTTGAGTTAAATAAGAGCAGACAAAACCAATTGAGCTGTCAATCAGAGTGGCTGTCCTTATGCCAAACCAACTAACACTCTAACCACTGGAGTGTAAGCACCGGACGAGACATTCGTCTGACACTCAAATAGTTTCAAAGAATTGTTAAGTCTTTTGTGTGAATAAGAAAATTATGTAAAACTTGAAAATCGGAAACTTATCATCTATTCATCCTTTAAAAACATGTTTTGACAAATTAGCAAGCATAACAATTTGAACTTGCAAAAAAAGTTAGAAAATTCCATTCTTCAGGTACTTGTTTAATCTGGTGATTCGATTTGACTCCGAAGGACGAGTACTGAATCATAAAATTTATTTCTTTAATAAAAATTAATATTTGACTTCAATGATGAAAGTGACGCCACTTTTGGATTTGTTTCAAACGTCTATAAACTTATAGCATCTTTTGACACATAATACTTGTTTGAGATCAGACTTGAAATTGAATCGGAGAGAGAGAGAGAGAGAGAGAGAGAGAGAGAGAGAGAGAATTGTAGAAAATGAAAAAGTTATGATTGGAAAAGGTCTGGTATCTGTTGGATTGGCGCCAGAGTGCAACTCATTTGCCACTTGGTTTGATGAATGAGAGAATATTAGCGGCATATCTATCAGGGATATAGCCGTCCGATCATATGTGACACATAATTCTGTGCTATTATTTTTTCAATCTATTAAAATATATAACAATTTTCAAACATCACGTTCTTTGGGAGAAAAAAATATATCCGAAAAAGTACTTTAAAAATGAGTTCTGAACTCAAATGATGTGAAAAATATTTTTACCTGAATTTCAAACGAAACGAAAACTGCTTTTCAAAAAACTAGTCTACAATTCATAGTCAGAGTCTGTATTACAGGAATATAAACATAATTTTCATGAATATTAAGAATAATTTATTAGATTCTGAGCCAATACCAGGTGGAGAATAATTAGTCGGTTTTGATGCCAGTATTAATGCATTTCCTGCATTAAATTACTTCATTTTTGTGAGCCCTAACCCTATCATTATATTTGTTGAAACTTCTGAGTAGTTTTTCTCTGAATATTTTTGGGAAACCACTTTCAGAATGACATTGTTTTACACACATATCAGTAGTGATGCCAAACAATTGCCAATTCATTGCTATATTTGAGGAGGAGATGCCTTTCAGTGCTTTGAATGACCACTTGATGTTTGAATGGCACTAATTATTTGAGGCAAATGTCTGTAGAGAAGCACCGGTACTACTGTTATCCCTATTCTTTTGACTCAACTGAGCGCTTATTATTAGAGTCTCATAATTATAAGTCGAGACCAGAACTGGAAACAAGTGCTGACATAGACATCAAATTTATGTATATTTTGGTTTTCCTTTTCAAAAAACTACCGAATTTTCAGACAACAGTCCCAACAATTATACTCAAAGTCTTTATATTGACTTCAATGCCAACTCTGATTGAAGTCAAACCTAAAACTACAGGTTTTTACCAAAAATTTAGAATCATTTGTGAAACTCCTAACCACTGATCCATCTATTAGTCAGAAAATGTCTTATTTTTCAATAATATCTGTAATTCTGTCCGAAAAACATAAATATTCGGTAAATATAAACATTTAGTTGAAAATTGATAACAATTTAGTCATAAAATGATAGTATTTAAGGGAAACCGTTAGTCATTATGCAAATTAAGTTTAGATTCAACTAATTCTTTGCAAATCGACGGTTAAAGACATTGAAGTATTGGTTAGTATTTGAGTCCAATCAATGGTAACTCAAATGCAAATAAGAAGACATAATATCATTACAAAAAGATATGACTTCAGAACAAATAAATGATATATTTTTTCCATTATCTCCAGTAAATAAACTGACATTTCGGGTCCAATGGTCTCGATTTAAGTGCTGTCTGTTTGGCTATCCCTTCGCTCTGGCAGTAAAAGCAATGGCAGAGACTAAGAGCACGCAATTCTCGTTACCACTGCTCTGGGTTCTGCTCTTTTGGCCAAAACACATAACAGAGAGAAATGGTTAGTATTGATGGTATTGTGTGCCCAAACAAATTGATAGGTTTTGCTTGTCTTGAATCTTGTTAGGGACAGACTCAACATTATTTTATAGGTCTTCCTTTGCATACATACCTAATCCAGTGGTGAACTGATTGTTGTCATCATTTTTGTTACAAAAATACATCATTTGATTCATAGCCCATAAGAGAGTTGAAACATAGAAACAGAGAAAATCAGAACAGAATATGGAAAGGTATGGCACACAGAATATAAGCACAGCATTTGTATACATCCAGACTATTGCATAACTACGCCCTTATTTTCATTTCATTTGCCTCAATCCCTCTCCTCTTTAATATACAGTTGTCTTTCCTCTGTGTTGGTGTCAATTCCCAGATCCGAGTCTTCTCTTGACTTTGATATGCATTTCAAAATTCAATGTATTTTATTATTAATACAGATTTAGTACTGTTTTGTTCTGAACACCGGTTCCAAAAGCACTCTCTCTTCTCATATCCAAACCCACCCAAAAACATAGGGTTTTAGTTTCAAATGATATGAAAACTATTTGATTACTGAAAATACTTGTCTCTCAAGTGAATAATATTTGCAATCAATTAAATAATGAGACGAAAAAATCTTTGAAAATCTCAAATTCATATTCAGATTATATGCAAAATAAGTTTTTTGAAGAGAAATAAAAAAATACTTTAATTAATTAAATGTAAATTTCAGTGAAAATTCAATTTTCAGCCAAAAAATAAGTAACGAATTTTATGACACGATTTCAATAGACTTATAATGAAATTCAAATATAATTTATTTGAAATTCAAAAAAGAAGAGAAAATTATTGATTGATTGCAAATAATTTAATAACTCTTTTGAACTGTTTTTTTATTGAAAAATCTGAATATTGATCGAAAAAACGTGTATTTCGTGCAAACTTTGCTTCAAATTAAATAATAACTCTTCAAAAAAGGTGTTTAAATAAACTTCGATTTAATTATTAATAAAAATTAATATAAAAAATGAGAGAAAATTGATTAAAAAAATTATAATTTTGAGAAAAGCCTTTATAATCAGAAACACAATAAACCATTAATTGAAGAGACTTTTCATTGTTTTCAAAACAAGGGTTCAGTTTTTCAATCAGTTGTTTAGTAATCAATGCAATTAATGACTCTTTGATTTGTTTTTATTTAATCAATCAAAAGTGTCCTTGCTCACTTTCAAATTTGCATAATTCAAGCATTTAAAAGCTCTCTACAAAACAAGATGATCAAGTAAGTTTCAATTTGAAGGATTGGGTGAAAAAAAGGTCAGAAAATGTTTGATTCATTGGATAATTTGAATAACTATGAGCAAGGCAAATTATTGACCAGATAATTTTTGCTTGATTCAATCTCAATCAGATTTGACAAGATGTTTTGATCGAAGGACAGTTTAATTTTGATACATTCGAAATATTTTTATAAAAACTAATCAAATATTAACCAAATTATGTGTTGTTTTGATTATTATCATCCAATTTGAGTCAAATTTCTATCAATAGTTTTATGCATTTGTTTCGTGAGAAGAGAATTCGCAAAAACTATTCAAAGGTTTCAATCATATTGTGATCCAAAGCCTGTTATTTACTCAAAATACAAATAAAATCAAAAACATAGAAAACATTTTGATTGCTATTTCAAAATCGTTTACAACTTTCTCTATATTCAGATGAAAAGTGTTTCAAATAATTTTATCGGACCAGGATCTGGATAAATAGCTATTCACAAATGATTGTTCAAGATTATTTCAGACAAAATTTTTCCATTCAATTCAATTGTCATCTGAATATTTGAAAAAAAAATCTATTGATTCGCGAATTTATTCCTATATTTTAGCATAAAATCTGTGGTTTTATTTGTCTATAAACTCAGAATAAACTATAAACTAGCAAACATTGCCTAACAAACAAACATAGGAACAGACGTCAGTTCCCACAAAAAGAAGTTTTCTTTACTTATTTGACAGATTGTTATTAATATTGAGTTTATTTATTCACTCATTAAAAACAATTGCATTAAACCTAATTAGTATCGATTTTATTCAAATGAGACTTTCGTTTCATACGTTTGTTATTATAGTCTCTGAAAGAAAGCCTTATTTTCATTCATAGTTTTCAAACGAAAAAAAATAACGAAATAATTGAAAATTAATTTAATTTTTTTGAAAAGAAAACAGAAATTCAATGAAACGAAAAGAAAAGCAAAAATTATTTCTTAAATCACATAATATTTCATTATTTTTGAAAGAAAAGTCAGAATTGATTTCCAAGACTTGATTTTATTCATAAACTAAATTGAAATGAAGAAAAATTGAGTCAAATTTTCCAGTATTTCAATTCATAATATGTGTCGTATCGCATGAATTGCATCAAAATAGTAACGATATTATGAAATATTAACTTTTATCACGCCTTCAGACCAAACACTATCAGAAGCTTCACTCATATCGATGGCAAACACCACTGACTCCGGACTTGTTTTGTGCCACAATTGGCGAAACTATATGAAAATGAAATGAAAAATATACTTTTATTGCTTTTGTTGCTTGGCTTATTTTAATTATTCAGTTCACTTTTCTGTTTATTGGGGAAGGGGTCACCATTTTCGTCATATCCCAAACCGATTAGCTTTTGATAGATTTGAATCCAAAAACTTATTTTTCAATTTTGACTTTTTTTTGGGAAACTATTTCTGATTCAAAGCTTTATTTTTGAGTTTGAAATTCATTCACAGGACTCACAAACAGATACATATAAATAACATCTGGAGTCAAAGGTGATGGTGACCCCACTTATTACCCGATGACTTATTATAGTTATTTCCGGCTATCAAATAATGTCTATCCATTTACTACTCTTACAAATGCTTTTAAATTAATTTAGTCTTTGAATTGATATTATGTTTGTCTGACTCACAGCCACTCATTGCTATTCATTTGGCAAACAATTGGTATAACAAATGATATTCGGATCAAATCGGTTATAAAAATCTGAGAAATACAATAAGTATTTTGATATGAATCAGAAGTGAGACAATCATTAAAATGATTGAATTCATTGAAATGCATGCAAACCAATGATTTGAGTGTTAATTATATTATGTTATATAATATTTGAGTTAAAAAGAAAATTATTGTCGACTCAAATGAAATCGGTTTGAATAGATTGTAATCTTTATTATCTTTTTGGATGACTTATGCATCAAATTGTTTGAACACATATTACACAGAAAATAAAGTCATGTTTTGCATGCATTAGTCGCAGATCACAATACGTGTGTCGCGGGATATCTGGAAGTTTGAGTGCACGCAAAATACCTTTCCAATTGAAAACCCGATACCTGGCCTACAGTGGGAACTGTCGAACTGTTTTGTCGTTTCTTTCGCTCCTTATTATTGTAATCACTGACCACTCACTGGCTTTTTCCCATCATATATATGATTGTAATTCATATTTATTGAGATATTGGGCTTCAGTTTCAAACATTTGCTGAGAAAAGAGTTAATAAATTTTGTTTGTCTGGAGTACCCCTTCATTACAATATTAATCTGATACGAATGGACCGGATTTGAAGACATTTTACAGCCTTTGTTTTGCATATAATTTATTACTTTCTTATCCAAAAACTGAAAAAAACAAAACAAAAGATATATTCAAATATTTTCTGATAATTTTCTTTTGTTTGGTTTCCTTTTTATTCAAATAATTTTATTGTATAATATGTGTTATCCATTGAAAAGAAAAATAAATGTTTTTTTTATTTCAATATAAAACTCAATGTTTACAATATTTTTCAATTTAATTGAAATCGCGATATAAATGTGAATTAAAATTCAAATATTTATAATCACAGAAATACATTGCTTAACATTATAGCTATCTTTCGTGAGACTACTTATCCATCAATAATATTAATATCAAAAGCGAGTGAATGCACGAACAGTTCGATACCTTTCCCATTGAAAAGTTCTTGAACTGGACTCAGAGCTGTCTCTATATTTCCATTACTTCTTTTGTTCATAACATCAACACTAATGTAATCATTAGGTTCTGATTGCTTTCGATAGTTATTTTCAGTCTTTGTTTTTATTCGGTACTTTGAACCTGCATTTTGATAATCAAGAATTTTCATCAAGAACATTTGTATTCAATATAATTTCCACATAAATTGCATAAAATCTATTCTAATTTCGATAACAAAAGCGCTTTTATTAATGATTTTCATTGTTTTTGAGCCCATTGTGAACGCAAATAGAGTTTAATATATTATTTATAGTAATTTCTGTATTCAAATGGATTCGAATGAATAGTAATTTTGTCGAAAAAGTGAATCCCATATACATATTGTGTGAATGTATGCAAAAGTAAACTAAAAACAGTTTAATTCATCGATTATTAGGCGTAACTGTTGTGCAACTTATTCTGTTCCTAACCAATAGAGTGAGAGACACTTTGAGCATAATTTTCTATTCATAGCTCCGCCTATGCTTCCCACCACTCAGTAGGTATTCCCGAATGAAAACAACATGAATTGAAAATAATTGACAATATTTGAATGTCCAAGAGCATATTTTACTCAAAATTTTTCATCGCTAGATAAGAGACATAACAATAGCTAAGAATAAAATTTACATTATATACGAATATAACGTTACGATACGTTTGATTCTGTATTACGTGAATTGGTTTTGAAAAATTGAAGTTGCCGTGATCAATAATCTAGTTAAATCACACATTGACTATATGAATGAAAATAGTGTCAGTCCTCGCATTTGAACCGTCGCTCGCAATCTTATGATCAAACAAAACAAGTGAAGAGAAAAACAATTGTCTCTCATTTCGTTCTCATTATAATTATTGTAATATTATTTGTCAAACGATTTGTAGTTTAGCTCTGAATTGACTGCTATTTGTGATAACAATCAGTGGAATCCAGGGGTAAGTCCAGGCCTTATAATACTTGAATGAAAATTACTCAATACTCTACTGACTCACACTTTTTTTGTGTTTGACTTTTTCCTAATTGACTTCAATAGCCTTAACCTTAAGGTAATAAAAGCGCATTAAACACAATATCATGCAATTCATGCGATATTTCCGATTCAAATACTAAATTAAAAACCTATATATCGAGTGAATTGAATTCCAGAGCTGTTTATGAATCGCATGAATAAATAAATGGATTTTTTGCAAGATAATTAAGTATCAGAATAGTTTTGCAGAAGAAAAACTCAATTCTTTTTATTGTCTGTCATTTCATCGCTTTATTAGTTTGAATTGAATTTGTTTTCACACAAACATTGAATTTATGTTTTGAATCAAAGAATATGTAATTTATATAAAAGAATAACAAAAATAATAAATATTATTTGAAATGACATAAAAATCGTGATAAGTGGGAGTGAAAGCACATCCAAAACCATTTTGAATTATAGCCAAAGGAAAGCAATGATCATCATTTGCAGCAACAAATTCATGCTTTCCGTTCCGAATGCCTTTCATTAGACCAGAGGTTTGAATCTTTCCATAAGTATCTCAAATACATATCAGACTTATTGTGCAATCATTTCAATAATTGGGTCTTCAATTAGGCCTCAATTATCGACAATAAATCATTTCATTTATTCTATTCATTAGAAGAAAAGTATCGTTTGTTTTCAGAATTTTTTATTTAAACAATTACTAATTGGAAGTGAGGGAGAAGTCAGTCCATGAGAAACAGACGATGTTTTCAGGGAAAGGATGAGTCAAATAAAATTTTGTTGAAAACAAAACTATAAGAAATTCTGTTCAAAGATATCATTGACTGAAAATTACTTAAATTTTTAATTATATGCTTTAGATATGAATACAAGTTATAATAGTTTTATATTTTGATGAATACAATAATCGCAACCAATTTATTGTCGAATTAAAGTCTATTTTAAGTAATTTTTTTTGAGTCATTAATTGTCACTCTATTTTCAAATCTATAAAATAATTATTATTCCAAAACTTAATTTGAATACAAAATTATTATAATCATAATTGAGTTCACTTTTATTTCAATGATAAATACGTCTGAAATTTTTTTTGACTATTAGTGACTGACGTTTGAGTAATAGTTTGATTTGTTTCTTCAAATTAGGAGAATAGGAAAGGTATGAGAAGTCGACACTAAATTTTATTCCAAGGCTAGAAAAAGCATTGATTTTTATTTTATCGTTTCTCCGAATATTAAGACTCCAATAATCATAATAATAAGTAAGAGATAAGGCTTTCCTCTCAACTATTTATGATTTGAGCCCAAAAAGGATTATGTTATATAACGAGCCCTCTCTTCTCAAACAGCAATTATTTTGTTTGTGAATTGTGTTGTGGCGTTGATTGTGCTGATGGCCAGACCTGTAATTTGTAGTACTGCTGACGTCCAGACTATCCACTATTTTAAGCCATAGACAGAACCTGTAATTGAAGTAAACACTGAATAATTATTTGCTATATTCCGGTCATAGCTTTGGGAGCAATGTTTGTACTCTTTCTCATAACTTATTAAGTTATTAAAAGATTCAAAAATTATATCCTGAGCTCACAATTCACTAATATTACGCTCATTCTTCACAATACCTATCATTAGGTTTCAAATTCAAAATGTGAATATTGGAGTCCATAGTCTTCAACATATAGGGTCTCCATCAGTGACTGTTGTCCAGAAATGACAAATGATGAGCAAAACTGATAGAAATTGGAAATTATTTGGAAAATACTAATTGTTTTACTGAAAAATAGAAGAAATTGAATGAATGCAGACTTTAGTGTAATTTGAATTACTGTAGAGTTTCCTCACATTATGAAAACACCTTCAATTCAGAACCAAACTGTGCTCTCGAGTAATGATTATTTGCACGAAATCAGGAGAGAGAGAGAGAGAGAGAGAGAGAGAGAGAGAGAGAGAGAGAGAGAGAGAGAGAGTCTTCGAAATTCATTAGAATCTTCACAACTAATAACTTCTGAAATCATTTGAATAATATTTGTATTTTAAAATTGAATTTAAAGTTTTCAATCAATGCTTTATTTTTATGGAAAAGGAATTGATTTTTGTTAAGAGTAACTAAAATTATAGTCATTTCTATCCATTAATTCCGATATTTTTAGTTTGGGTTGAATTTGCGAATTGAATTATGATTGGAGTCAAACCCTTTGAGATTGAATTGCATTTTGGTTTATATTAACAAAATTATTAACCAAAAAGTGTATTAAATCGATTGAAAGTAGAGATGCATTCATTGTATGGAATGTGAAATAATCTTCTCATTAGTTATATTGTGGACCAACTGTTAGTTTGTTAATGAGTTGCCGACTACTCCTCCCATACGATTGGGTGAGAAGCAGATGCATAGACACAAACAGACAGACAACTAATTCTCTCTTCATTTTGTATTTATTATGTTTTGCTCCAAATATAATAACATTTTAAACGATTAACTTTTATTAACTATCATATCATTCGTGAAAAAAAGTGGAGAAAAAAAACCGAAACCCAGTCTATGAAAACATACGGCCTTTTTAAAGAGATTTTCAGTTGGAGTTGAATCTCATGAATAGAAAATTACTGTTAAATGGTTTCGTCGATTATTAGATAACAAAATCAAAAGTTTCACTCATATTATACTTTAAATACTATCGAAAGTAATAATCGTCTAATTAGTCGTTTAAATGGACTTTAATTGTTTGCATTTATTCTTCATTTTAGATGACAACACATTTTCACTGTTATACTATTCCCATAATAAATTATCTAGCTATTAATAATTGAAAAATTATATCCATTTAGCAAATATTCATTTTTAATTTCAGTTGTTTAACTGAAGTATATAAAAATGGTTCTTCAAGTTTCTCCTCTAATTGCCCTCCAAAGAGTGACCCCTCTCGATAATAAGAGCACAGGTAGGGTAGCTTTGAGCCTAACTTTGAGGGGGACCAGGGTCTTCATAAAAAATATTAAGGTTTAATCAAGCAAAAACAGATAAGGAAAAGTTGTTCCTCTTTTATGAAATTCAACTGAAATTGTTGGTAGAGCCATTCTAGCTTGTTTGGTTTCTTGGTTTTGCTTTCTGTTGGGTCTGGCCTTTGACTTAAGATACCAGAGCTCTGCTATTAAACTAAATTCAAACACAAATGGCCTGAATTGGACGAAGAACTACAGGCTAATAGCCGGGCCATTAATCTCCGGATGAATGCAATTGATAACAATCTGATTATATTTTTGGAAGTTAGAGTCAAAGCGAAACTAATTTCGGTACGAAATACTTAAATACAATGAAATAGAAAACAAAAAATAAGTTCCAAGACTTTCAAAGTCATTCGATGGGAACAACTTTTTTGCTTAACTCAAAACCAGTGAAATAGATATTCCTATTTCCCATTTTTATAACTGAAAAACATCTGCATTTACAGCCCAACACTCAAAGAGGTTTCACCTGAAGAGTCAATTTTTTATTTATTTTTTCCAAAAAAAAACATAAATCTCTAAACTTTGAGCTCAGACTCAAAGGCTTTCAATTTTATTATTCTCTGATTTTAATAATACGAATGTTGTGTAAGTTCTGCTGTATTTCTCCCAAAAAGTATTTTGTGGAAACACTCATAAACTATGTAATCTATTTGGGTTTTATTAGCCATTAATTGTCAAACATTACTAACAAAAAGTAATTTTTCAGATACTTTTTGCTCCACTACTCGTCAATACTCTGTTTTATTGACTTTTAGAAAATTATTTCTATTATTATAATAATTATTGAAATAAATTTGTTTATTACTGAAAATTATTTATTACAACTCTTAAAATGTTTTACTTCTTATTGCATATCGTCTCCCAAAACAGTATACATAAACAGAGGACAGGGTATCTCTTTCTGACTCACTATACAGGTATCTATTTTTGTGGAGAAAGTTTTTTATAGTTTTTTCCATATTTTTACGACTTTTTTATTTTATAGATTACTTGTGTCTGTAATTCAAAGTAATCCAAAAATGATTTCTATTATCGGATATTTATTTTTCCCTTCATTTGATTTTCAAACAAAATTATAAACTAGTAAAATTTTTAAAATCAATTTAAGACCGCCTTCTCGTTAGTATTATTAGTGACCACCAAAGTTGGCCCCAAATGTCTGTCTGTCTTCTCTCTCTCTCTCTCTCTCTCTCTCTCTCTCTCTCTCTCTCTCTCTCTCTCTCGGGATGTGAGCACAGGTTTTAACGTAATTTTCTCTTCGTTTTTATAGCAACTGCTGAATGCCTTCTGTTCTCCAGAAGTAAAAACAGAATATTTTTTTTTATTTGTCTCCAAATTGTAATAAATTCTGGTTTTAAAATATATTGCAATTTGAATAATAGTCTAAAAATAGTTTATATTTTATTATTACGAATATTTGTGAAATATTATGTGAATATTCTTTTCTAGCAATTTGTTAGCTCTCTATCAATGAATAAGCTTAAGGTCATCCCCTCTTCTCTAAAAGAGAGTTCAATTATCTTTCTTTAAATATATTATTAATGATATGTTTTTATTCATTTCATTTTTCTCTCTCGAAATCTATCCCTAATTTAATTGCAATTTATTCCTCACACGAAAACAAATGCTTAAATTCGTAGAAAATTTTAGCTCTTTTTCTAAGAGAAAAATACCAGAAATGATAAAATCTTTTGTGAATTTTCTTGTTTAATGTTTTTTAAAGTTTTTATTTTATTATTTTTTAATCTAATTCTCATTGAAATGTGAATTAAATTATATAAAAAAGAGAGGTTTTTCCTCAAGTCTTTGAGAAAATCATATAATTTTAACCTTTTATATAATGCATTATAACTATTGTGTGTTGTTTTATACCTCTCCTCTGTTTCCATGGCTTTCCATTCGATTTGTGACAATAATTTTTCCTGAAATATATTATGTATTAAATATTTTTCCTCTTTTTTTGGTTGAACGGAAAGGGCGTAAATAGGCTTTTGATTAGAGCGCATATTAATGCGTTCACTGACTATAGGACAGGCATTAATGAGCACAGGATCGGCAAGAAATGGGAATAACACCATAAAATTTGAAGACTCAGAACAAAAACTAAAGAAAAAACAGTCAAATGTTTTTCAAGTAATTCATCCGACAATTAGACGAAAGACAATTAAAAACATTATATCTTCTGAATAATAATTATAATTATTGTATTTGAGAACCTGTGCCCACACTTCTCATTGTCTTATTATATGCCTAAACGACATGTTTTCCGACTTAAAACTCAATATGTATTACAATTAAAATGTTATGCCATTCAACTAATCCTTAATGTCCTATGAATTTAAGAAAAATACT
The DNA here is from genome assembly GCA_034700625.1 of Tectocepheus velatus. NCBI lineage: Eukaryota > Metazoa > Arthropoda > Arachnida > Sarcoptiformes > Tectocepheidae > Tectocepheus > Tectocepheus velatus. The sequence goes on along the minus strand of JAQIXV010000410.1, from coordinate 7,744 downwards.
GTTATTTTTGTTGCAAACCTTTCCTCTTAATTAGTTATCACGCGATTTGAACAGTTATACTACCAATAGCTGGAAGGCCTGTCCGGCCCGACATCAGACACACCATCCAAAGTGTGTGCGCGCTTATGGCCAACACAATTGAATAGTAGTTTATGGCTTATTATTAATCATTTTGTTTAATTAAAACACTCCTTAGGTTTCGCATTAAAATCATTTAAAACTGAAATTTTAAACCCAATTATCCGTTTGTTTTCCAATGAAATTAAAATTTTTGATTACAAAACAAATCAACTGAAGGCCAGAGTTAAGTAAATTTGCAAAACATTTTTAATTGCATTTGAAGTGTGGCTTCAAATTATATTTATCTAAACAATTGTGAAAACAATTTCATTAATTGCTGTTTAAATAAAATTTCTTTTTTTTCACTACAATTAAGTAATAATGAGATTCAATACTAAAATAATCATTCATTTGATACCATTTCTCTGTATTTCCAAAAGTAAACAATTGATTGGAATAACTGTTTAATTGATATTCAATTAGTAATTAGATTAAGATTTTTCTCATTCATTAAATATATTTTTAATTATATTTAATTTGATGTCATTTGTGTTGAAAAATAGATTGAACTAAAAATATTGAGTATAGAGTCGTTGTATTGAGTTAGGGCTCGACTGACGCTTTGATTAAGAAATTTTCTCAATTCATTCGTAACGGCCTATTGTTAAGTCCATTAGGAATCGGTATATCTGGCCATTAGTTAGTCTTTGATAGTTTAATACCAGTGCTCGATAGGGATGGGCAGTACATAATCTATAGTAAGAAGAAAACAAATAGTGTTTTGAATGTTTGAAAGGCTATAAAAATTGGTGAGAAAAACATTGACAACAAATATGCGATCGAAGCAAATGTTGGCAAATGATTGCAAATGATTGCAATGCGTGTCCCTTACAGTCCCTCACATTCATTGCACATTCCTCTGATTGTTTCGGTCAATTGCAAAGAGAACTGCACCACTTGTATGGATGATCACCACTTAAAATACCTTTATTGTAGGCTTTGATTGCTTTGGAAAAAATATAACAAATATTCCTCTTTTTTGATATATTAGACAAAAAAATTCAGTTCAAAACATAACTGCGATTATTACCAGAAAAAGGTTATACACAGCGCTTCCAATAAGAATGTCGGCACACATAAGGAGGCAATACATCCCATATTGTGACCCAACAGAAGCTATACTTCACTGGAAATAAGTTTCGCATTATTTTAGTCCCAAAACAAATGACTTGAAGTGTAATATTTGGCAGTCGTTCCCTAACCTAACGCCTGTGCCGTAATACTCGGGTTATACCTAATTCTTCTCAATAACTACTGTTTCAGTGAGAGTGGAGAGAGAGAGAGAGAGAGAGAGAGAGAGAGAGAGAGAGAGAGAGAGAGAGAGAGAATTGATTGCGTGTTTGTATCGATTGTATGAATTGCTGCCAAAGTTTTCTCAAAAGAAAAGTTTGAGTTTGCAGTCCATCCAAACACTAATACAATTAAAGATGAGGAGTGAGACGACAGACAGACTTTTAGACTCTTCTCCTCATCGGCTCATAGTTTTGTTTGGAAATAACGCCAAACATAACACCTTTGGCTTAATTTAAGAATAATATTTCTATATATTGATTAGTTGTGAGCTGAGGGTATAGTCCTTCTCTCTCTCTCTCTCTCTCTCTTGACTTGAATAAAAATTTGTTTAGAATTGGTTCAGAATTCAAAAGAAACTGCAATATATTTGGGGCGGCATTCAGTGGAGCAATCATCCCAATGATGGATCGATTTGTAATGAATGGCCAAATGTATGGCCGCATGCCTTCCAGCGAATCGACAACTTTTTCTCATTTTTTGCTCCTTTAGTATTCATTTATATTCGACAACAAAAATATACACCACTTTTTATAGACTATTGATGGAGTATATGACGATTTTACAGTCAATGCCTTCAAACCATTATTCGTCTAAATTAGACATTCATTTAGACATTCAATTGTTGTCTCTCTTTATTCGCTTCAATTCTGGAAAGACATCCCATTTCTTCAGTTGTGATCTTATAGTGCTATCAGTTGTGATGTCTTATAAAATGTGTAGACTATTGACTGGCAATCAATAAATCATTGAATTAATAATTCATTTTGACTTTTAAAGTGGTTTCAGACTATTTTGTTGTTGTTTTTCAATTAAATTCAGATTTTATTGGTTTTCAATCTCTTGATTCAAATATCAGTGGGAAAGGAGTTCCTCAAAAAAAAGTCTTAACAAATAAAAGACTAATTTTGTATTGAATTCGGCACTGAATGAACTTTTCTATAAGACTCCAGACCTAATCTGATTAGTAGTTTTGGGTCCGTTTTTCTTGAGTATATTATTTGGTTTAAAACGAAATTTTTAGACACAATCTGTAGTATTAAAGTCACTTGAAAACAGTTCCTCAATTTTTTTCTCTTTTCAAAAGTTGTATAAAAGCTGTCGATTCGTTTTTAATGATATATGATATTTACGGCTCAAGAAAAACGTTGTGCATATCCCGGATGGGAAACATTCAGTCAGTGGTCTCTCTGTCGGCCCGACTCTGGCTCTACCTCTGCTTTAAGATTACCTCATATTATATGAAATATGTTTGAAGAAAATGAACGCTTAATGCATGATATGGTCACAAGTGTTGCACTTCTAATAGTTTTGTCTCTCATATGAACTTTTTGGTCATATTTTCATTAATTTTCAAAATTGTTTTTCACAACAAAAAACACAAAATTGAAAAAACAAGCGAAAAGTTAGCACTCATTTCACTAACAGAATGTTATTTCCTATTAAATAGTGATTAAAAAAACATTAATGTCCTGCAAGTGCTCTGTCAGTAGTGTTTAGGACGACCACCTACTAAACAATCGACTTACCACTCCTTAATGACTATTAAAACATCGGTAGAACCACTCTATCGGGTCACAGGACTGGTCACGTATTTGAAGTCTTGTGGCACTAAAATCAAAGCCTTTTGAGAAGTGTTTTGAAAAAATAGTTTTAAATTTTTTGTTTTGTTAAGAATTCTCTTAATTTAATAATTTTTTATATGAAATCTCGTAAATAAGCATTTAATATAAGAACACGTTTTTAAAGTCTCAATCAATTTTCACTTTCACTGTAAGGAAAGCCTCTATTTTCAAGTCATGCATAACTCTAATCAATTATGAATCTGTACAGCAATTAAGCGCCAGTTTTATTGTGAAATCATTTTTACTTTTTTATTATTATTATTTTCCAACACTTATTGCAAGATTATTCTCTTTTTCATTAAATTTTGACTTTTAATTATATTCATTAGAAATTTTATTCTACTGTCAGTCGTTTTTTTTGCGGTGAATCCAAAAAACAAAAATCAATTTTTTTAGTTATTTTTCTTCCAATCAAAAGATGATATAATTTAATGAAAATTTTAAATTACATTTTTTTCATAATCTAATTGAAAAAAAAATCAATTTTGTAGTGAATTTGAAGTCAGTGCGAAAGACCGATACTCTGCCTCTATGTGAGGCACTGGTGCTGCCAAAGGGCTCTCCAAATGTATAAAGAAATTCATTTATCAAAGGGTAAGAATCTGTTACACAACCAGAATATACTCTTTTTTATATCTAATGATAAATAAATAAATGAAAAAATTAATTAAATTATTAACCTCTCAATCATGTGTTCGAGTCATTGATTTGACATTTTTAACAATCGTTTGATTGAAATACTTATCGATCTTTTGAGCCATTGATTGACTTTTATGGCATCGAAAAGATATTTGATTTGTTGAGAAACGTATCCATTATTTTGTTTGAATCACTCGACGAAAAGTCAATGAAATCTATTCCTAATATAAAGAAAGAGTTTTCAAAAAGAGTTTTGGATTTCATTTCGATTCAAATGATTGTAATTAAAGTTTAGTTTAAATGGGATTTTCTTATTACGAATGTCTCCCGTCTTTAGATTAATGATGAATATTACCTTGAGCAATCTGGCAGGGGTTGAGAATCGCTCTGTTCACAGGATGTTTGCACTCAATTTTAATTTAATAACTCTATCCTTTGGCTCAAAATCATAGATTTGAATCCAATGATTAGGTATTCATTAATTATTATTTCTTTTAATTAAATTTTCAGACAAAATATAATTACATTTTATTTATTAAAATATAATATAAATCAATGAATTTCTCATTAAATTTCTGTATCGTATCATATCGTCAATAAGATCGATAGAAATTCAATTTTAATGGAAATTTATCTTGGTATTGATCATTTAAACCAGAAGTAAAGATCGTGAGAAATCAGCCAAGGTCATCTCTTACTTTAAGTGTCAAATATTTGATGTATTGAACTTAAAATCATCTAGATCAATGCTCAGATATCGTAACTAATTCAGAAAGGGGCAATCTGAGCAAGTATGTTCTCAAGGCTTTAATTAGTTTGTATTGTGAACACATTGAACAAGTTCAATAGATTGTCAAGGTGAATTTAGTGGTGAATTTAGTTGTGGTTTTCCTACTTTAAAGCCGAAGATATTGTTTATTCATAATTAAAATGTTTTCCATCTTTTCGTTTTCAATCACTGTCTGACTAACCGATGGTCTATGAAAGAGGGCCGACCCAATCACTATTGGTATGGAAGGCTCTCTTTCAAAAAGAGTCGATCCCATAATGAATTGCTCACTAATTCTGTTCATTAAACAAAAAACCGACAAAAAAGTCGTGAATTCGGTTTTGTTTCAAATATTTTCCTCTTAAATCAGTTTCGAGTATAATATGATCGCTATTAGCGGTTAATCGCCTCAATCCTGACCAGAGTCTGATCCCAATCAATACGATTATGAAATTTAGTGAATTATTAATCGCAAGGATTGCCTAAAAATATCTAATTTTTTAAATTACCCCAAATTTTACATCTGTTTTGTTCATTAAATGGATAGTTCATTGAAGACACAATCGGTTTGTTGTGAACATAGTATGAGAGCATCTGTTTCTCACCCAATCGTATGGGAGGAGTAGTCGGCAACTCATTAACGAACTAACAGTTGGACCGCAATATAACTAATGAATAATGAAATTATGAAATCCAAATACATTCCAAAGCAGTTTAGTTAATGGCTTTTGAAGTCTGAGACCTTGGTACTTTTTTTTCTCAATAACACATCTATTTTACCATGCAATATTTTCACTTGAAAATCATCGATACAATACTCGTTTCTTATGTGAAACTAATTTTCTCTCTTTTCTGATCAAAATCTCTGTCTCTCTGTGTGTGTGAGATGTGATTGAATTGAAAATAATATCTTTTTATTAATCTATTAGAAAATTTTTCAATTAAAACATTTCTTAATTTAAAGAGTTTGACCAAGTTAAGCTAAGTTAAGTTAACTTTAGTCAATTCAAGTTGTGTTCAATTTAGTTGAGTTTACTGTCAGTCAAAAGTATATAATACGGGAATAAGTGTTAGCCCTGAGACTCAAAAACTGGTTTTTCTATCGTTTCTTAAATCAGATAAAAGATATCATACTTTTAATTTCAGTCGGAGTGGACTTCCTCTGCTTTGCCCACATTTTTACGAATTAAAAATAGTTCCCATTGATTGCCTGATTGCCCATTGCCTGGATCAAACTCTCCATTGTCAACAAGTGATGAGATCCTCTGTCGAGTAGTGGTTTGTCTCAAACTCATTGATATTTTCAAAATTAGTTTTGTAATAGTTTTTGTAATTTGACTTCTCGTGGAATACCACTATTGCGATAAGCTATTGAGATGAGCAAGTACCTTCTAAAGTGGTAATGTACTACTTGTTCTTACGTTAAGGCTCACTGTTTTTACAGTCGGGGAGTAAATGAAGGGGAGTCTCGTCTAATGAAGTCAATGCAGTTTTCAGACAAAAGCCACGAAAAAAGATAATAATTTGAGTGCTTTTCGAGAAAAGTTATTTAGATGTTCTCCAAGTCTACAGTCAGAGGATGTTCCTCAGCCAACAGTGATCTTATCCCAAATATTATCTCTTTTTTAGTGAATAGGTATTGCACTCAAATGAATGGTTTAACTTTTAAAGAGAAAAGTCGTCTGTTTTTTCACTTTTATCACAAAAAGTATGTTTCCTAACAATTATTGATTGAATTTTAAGAGAGCGGATCAAAGGGCAGATTCTTTTGCTATTTATTTATAGGTTCGAAATTTGTATTGACCAAGGTCGTCTTTACAATCCAAAAATTATTCTGAATCAGTCAAAGAAGACATTCTTTAATAACCCATTCTTCCAGTGTTTTCGATCTTAACTCAAACGACTAAAAGATGTGACAAAAATAGTTTCTTATATAACAAAGATATGGCAAACCCTCTCTTTAATGAAACAATAGTTGACTTTCTTTGTGTCAATATTGGGTTTAATATCGATTTATTTTTAGTTCATTTGTTATGAATTATTTGCTCTGATATATCATTAATTGCATTACAATCATAACAAAAGTTAATCCAATTTATTGCCAAATAATGCAATTTATTAGCAGTGAATCCAAATACATATTTCATCGGAAATACAATAAAATACAATTTCTTTTCTATATTTTGTTTTAAAAGTAAATAAATAATAGAAAATTAAAGTAGACTTATCTACCTATTCATCAATTAATTACCTTTATAAATCAAATTCAGTATATGATTCATATTTTTATCTATTTTTTTCTCTGAAAACTTTTATCATAAATACGAAAAAAGTTGTCTATCTTTTCATAAACTAATTTAGATCTATATCTCTGAGTGTTTGCGTAAATAAGACAAACACTGAGATATGTATTACATATAATAGTGGAGTCGAGTGTCTCTCAAAAGCCAGACTTAATTCTCAGATCCTTTTGATTTAGGAGTCGAATGAATGGTTGTCTGAGCCATCACTGAGCCATCAGAACAAATAAATACAGTGTCTGTGCACTTATCTCTTATGAACTGTTCCCATACCTGTCATAACAGTTGACACTTAATTATTTATGCATAAGTAGTAAAGATCGCACTCGGAGTCAATCGCTGTCAGACTGTGACCATAGGTCCGTGCAATGGGCGCCTCATATACCTCTGTCTCAATATTGGCTGAGTATATGACCGACTGATTAGAAACGAAAGGAAATGAGAGCTCAAAAGCAAACACAAGAAACAATGATTTTGATTGATTTGCTAATAAACAGCTCTAAGTCTTACGTATCCAATGATTATATGACTTATTTGGATATAATTGTGATGTCAGTCATGCAAACCATTCAGAGCTTAAAATTATATGAATTTTCATCGAATAAAGTCTTTTGAGTTTGAATTTGATTCCACTTTTCTTAGAGCCAAACGAAGCGCTGTTTCTCCAAAACTGTTCCAAATAACATGTATTTCAACGAATATTCAACTCATGAATAACTTAATCATAATTTTTAATATTTGGTCAAACAATTCGAGCGACGAATCTGTCAGAAGTTTTGTGGGAAAAGGAGTCGTTTTTTATATTTTGTCGACAAGTCTTTGCAGTCTATTAATCAATAATTCTTTGAAAAGAAAAGTATATCCTCTGAAAAGGTTTTCTGATAAGAGTTTAAATAGTGATCTCATGATTGTGTTGACTGGTTTGTCGTCTCTCTCTCTCTCTCTCTCTCTCTCTCTCTCTCTCCCACCCTCCCACCCTCTCCCACTCACACGCACCCATC
>JAQIXV010000409.1:0-38538 GCA_034700625.1 Tectocepheus velatus | reverse complement strand
GCAATTAATTGATTTGATTTAATTTAGAACCTCTCATATACTGTACTACTATTTCTCAAAACAATGGAAATTAATTTAAAATAAACTAAAATTTTCAATATATTCTAATTTTTAATCTTAATAAATATAGGCCTTGTTCAATTAAATTCAAAATGTCAAACAAATAGGTTTAATGCAATATATGATATGATATTTTTATTTTATTAAAAACTTATAAAAATATATTTATATTTAGATCTTAATAAAAATAAATGTTATATATTAATGATCCGATAATTTCATAATATTTTGTAATAAGATTATAGATCGACAATACTTTAGAATTTATAGTATAGATGTATAAGGAATTGGAAAAAGTTTTCTCGGATACCAAGACATTTCATTGAGTTCTATCAACTCCAATAGGTTTCATAAAAAAAATTCTGGTTGATCATAATAGGACAGATATTAATGATACATATAAATTACCATATTTACATTTAGTTATATCTAGTAATGTATGTAACAAAAACTTTTATTTTGAGTAACTTTTAGAACAAATCTGCAAAACTTGTGGTCATTTTTTAAATGAAATATTTGAATGAATTTCACTCGAATTCCATAGTCTTCAAGAAAAAGAGCAAAACATAGGATAATATCTGAAAATATTCCAAAATTGATATAAATTTGAGAGATTAATAAATTAGGACTCACTTCATAACACCTGAAGTAATTGATTGTAAATAACTTCCAACACCAGAAGCCAACACTTTTGTCACCCGTCCTTTCGATCATAGTTCGAAGCTATTTGAGACAATTTTTAAATCATTAAGATCATTTGTTATTTTTAGTTTAACCTTGAGTTGAGAGAACAAATTATTTCTAATCGGGTGTCTCGAGTGACCATTCAAATGAACAAACGACGAAACTATCAAATTATGAAATATTTGATACGATTTGTTCGCCTCGTAGTTGACTGAAGAGGCCGTAAATATCACGAATAGGAACAGACATGACATCTGACTCGTGACGAAAGCCGCGACTAAATTGAAAATCAGAGGAACTGTCGACAGAACTGATAACTTAATCAGAAATACGATATACGAGCCCTGAGTCACCCAAAACATAATCAAGAATTTAGTCCAAAATTGAGAGTTATATTCATTTATCTCCGAATACAATGAATTCAATGCTTTTAATTGACTTTCAATGTATTGCATATTCAGTGACTTCTTCTCCAATAGGTTTTCGTTAATAGTTTTGATTCTAATCTTCAAATAATGACAAATAATGTAAAAGTATAGTAAATGAGAGAATTGGATGTTATAGATATGTATTGCACTGGTTGTCAGGAATAAAGCGTTGGGGACGCCATATAAGACAAGTTCTATGGCAGTGCAACCACTGATGATGAAGGGACTGATAGCAAACGCAAAGCAAAAAAGTGGAATCAATGTTGAGTTTTTGATATTGAATACTTTGAAGGGAAGTCTCGCCCTTTTAATCAACCAAAGGATGTGCTTCTCTTCCGTCAGACCAACAGATATGGGGGGAACCAAACCCGACATCATTTGAAAGACGCGAATGAATGTCAGGCCTTCACCCGATTTATAGATTTGGTAATAAATCATTTCCAAAGCTATTGGACTCATATAATAGAAAACGATTAAATAGAAATATAAGACCTCAATCTCCGACAGGTGCCCGAAATCGCCGAAACGTATCTGAGTTTTGAGGCTTTGCTGAGGAATTATAATGAAAACCAAAGTTTGGATCCATTCCATTGACATCAGAGTGAAGACAACTAATGAGTTACAGAAAATACTCCTCCTTTTTGAGGACTCACTATTTTTAACACATAAACCAATTCTATACAAATGGTTGTCCACTGATTGTACGATCAGATGTTGTGATAGTCTTCTGTTTAGATCTATTGTTTCCATTAATAACTGATTTCAAAAGACCCGTCTCAGTCTCAAAGCTATAATTCTTTGAAAGTAAATTCAAATACAAAACAAAAATTTTTCAAATAATCCAAAAAATTGCAAATAATGAGTCAAATTATTAATGACTTATTATTAATGAGATAAAAATCGATTGGAAAATACAATACAATAGTAAACAAATGTCTCCTAAAATATGTTATTCGTTGAATAAATAACTGTATTTTTATTCTAAGAATATATTTCATAACTATAATTGTGTGAAACTAAATGACCTTACTCATAAAAATTAGTCATTAAAGCATCAAATAAACGAAAAAAATTGCTCAAGTACATAACAATAAATAACAAGATTAAACTAAATTACTTCAATTATATCACAAGTTTATTGGCAATTCTTTTGTAAAAAACCTATAATTAAAACAATAGTTTGATGGATGAGTTTGAGGTAGAATTTTAGGCAATGGATACAAAAAGGTTTTAAATATTAATCCGAAAAAAGTAATATATTATGAAAAATGGGATTCAATACTGAATTATCTGCAAATTAATGGGTATTTTCTTGCGGTCTGTTCTGAGGCGCGACTTATTTGGCCACAGATTCACACACAGTGTGTACGCCGTCTTCGGGTGACTGACCGCCAGAGCGCTCATCGCTTTAACAGTTGTTAAAGTCGTGTCGTAATTAATGTCCAGATAATTGATTTGCGGACAGCACTGGATGACAGTCAGAGCACCCGATTCTGTAAAATGTTTGCCAATCATCGATAGGGACCGAAGGGTCTGTAGTTTTGAAAAACTATTTAACGTCTGATCCGTCAGATTATTATTCGTGAAGTCTTTCGACTGAAAACTCTTCAGATTCGGTAAAAACACGTGAATGTCGGCAAATGTCTGGTCAGTCATACCATTGAACTCAAGGGTCAAGTGTTTCAGTTTAGAAGAGTTCAGTTCTGCAACGGTTCCCAAAGACTGATAGTTCGACGACTGAATGAACAGCTTTAATGTAATCAAAGACTGGAACTGATTAATGACTGACAAGAGGTTGTCGTTTGTTATGTAATGCGAAGACTTAAGTAAAAAGTGCTGAAGTTTTCTGCACTTATTGCCAATCAATTTGAGGCCGGCGTCCAAAGCGGTCCAACTCTTAGAAGTAATCCTCAGTTTAAGGGTCAGTGACTCGAGGTTTGCATACCTCGAGACCAGAGTTAAGCACCGATTCATTTGATCTGAGGTCGAGTTCTGATCAAATCTGATATACATTTTCCGGATTTGATTAAAGTATTTGTCAGTGAATTCGGACAACAATTCTGAGCTCACATTTAATGGGAACGTTATGTCCACTAATTTGGGTAAAAAACATTCGACCAAATGATTCAAATGTCTGTTCAGTTTTAGTTCCATCAGATTTGGAGTAAATCTGAAGATATTGTCGAACTTTTTGATGAAAATATTACTCAAATCGATGGCAACGAGTCTTTGGCCAAACTTTTCAAACAATCGGTAAAACAAATCGATTTTCATCTGACCATTGAATGCAATCCTTTCGACAAAACGACACTCACTTATAATAGACTCAATGGTAGTCGTATTGAAGAAGTGATTGCATCGGATGTCTCTCAATAACTTTAATTTGCGGAACAAATGGGCGAACAATAGATTGTATTTCTCTTTGTTTTTGGGAGTCTTAATGGTATTGTTGTCGAGTATCTCATAGAAGTCGAGAACAACTCTGTATTGTCTGTTGAATATCAATCGCTGCCATTGTTTTGATATACACTCAAAACGGAATTTGTCGACAATCGACAGATAACTTAACAGGACTTCAGTCAAGTCATCACCGAATCGGTTGAAACTGTTTTTACTCAAATAGTCTTCAGTTGTCTGAAGAACAGCTGATTCTTCGACTTTAAGTTTCTTCGAGTTGTTGTCAGAATAAACTTCAACTTCACTCACATTTACATCAATTTTAATCTTAGACTGACTTCTGGTGAACGACATTATTGAGGATCAGATGTAAACACAATTCAAAACAATTTAAATGTTTTTTTGTTTACAAATTGAATGTCATTTGAAACACAATAATAAACATTAGCGCCAAAGAGTGAAGTCATTCATAACAAACGTTACAAATATTGGGGAAGAGATTAAGGTTTGAAAAATTGATTGAAACGAATTGGAGGTAAAATATTTTAGTTTCACACAAAGGGTTGTCTTTTTGTAAATTAAATGTAACGTATTTTTGAAGAAACTTTACTCTAAACACATGTTTAGTCAAAAATGTTTGTAAACATTGGGTTTAAGAAATGTTTTTCACGATTTGTAAGAAATGTTATCAAAGATTATTCAAAATCAAGACATTTGGCGAACATTTTAACAAACGTCGGATATCTATAGTGTTTTATGGTTCCGATGAATTCAGTTTAGAGACCGTAAGACTTCTTCAGCAAAACTTAAGCCAAACGAAGACCGACGGAAAACTCATAAAACGTTTGGATTTGGTTTTGAGCTCAAAGTCTAACATTATATCCCGTTTTGCGGTCGAAAACAATTTAACGACTCATGACTTTCCCTATGAATTACCGAAAGGTCTTTACGACGTCGGAGTCGTCTCCTCTTTTGGTCATCTCATACCGAAGCGAGCGATCAGTGCCTGTCGTTTGGGTCAGTATTTCATAACCAAAATACCATTTAATTGATCCTTTGGTTTGATGACAGGGATGCTCAACATTCACGGGTCACTACTCCCCCGATGGAGGGGCGCAGCGCCAGTCAATTATGCTGTGCTTAATGACGACGAGACCACAGGAATAACAATTATGAAAATCGCGCCCAAAAAGTATGAGTTTTAATGAATTTGAAACAAAATCTGAAGAACTTCTTCGCGTTCTTCTAATTAGGTTCGATGTCGGAGATATTGTCCTTCAAATTGAACATAAAATAAGGCACAGAATAACTGCCAAAGAGTTGAAGGCAGAGTTGGCCCCAATCGGAGCCCATTTGGTGAACAATATTCTTGACAAACGTTTTAATCAATTTTTAACTTTTATTTATTTATCATTAGTTATGGAAATGTCTCTTAGATTTAGACAATTATATTAATAAATCAAAACCACAACCAAATGATGGCATAACTTATGGTATTATATAAAAAATATTTCAAAACCTAATCATCTCTTCGCCCAAAAGCCCCGAAATTTGACGAATCCTATGGTCTGATAGACTGGTCATCGATGACCGCAACTGATATCGACCGTAGATTCCGAGCCTTCACTGGTTTTATAGATATATTTACGCATTGGTTGGACGGAACTCCTATTAGATTCCTCGATATTGTCGATCCCGAACTGATGGCCACTCTTGAGGTGAATCGACTTTCGTCATGTCCTGATCCCAAACCGGGTTTTGTTTTTTACCACAAAAAGAGACGCATTCTGTGCGTCAGTTGTGCCAACAATACGTGGTCTGCCTTCAAGTCACTGACACTCAAAGGACATAAACAGATGTCTGCCCTTCAGTTCAACAACGGGTTCATCACTCGAGTCAAAGGACCGGTTATTTTGGGACTGCAGTCAAACTTAGAAAACAATCGAATCAATTGTCGAAATAAAATAATTTAATAGAAATTAAATTGAAATTAATTTTAGTCATACCTTTCCATTAAATTTGTTTCTATTCTGTGCTCTTCTCTTATAAAAGATTTGAAATGAGTTTTACGTCAAAATGTTTTTTAAAAATTTATGTAAAAACTAAAAAATTAGTGAAAATCATCGCAAAATTGATTTGAATTTTTGGGGCAAAACATAAAAATTTATTTAAAATAATTTTTAATTAATTGAAGTAATAGTCGAGAGTCGAGTCGAGTCTTTCTTTTGGCTTTGAGTTAGTCTTTGATTTTATTTTTTGTAAGAGTATTGATAGCTTTGATAACCTCCGAGTCCTCCCTGTCCTCCGTAGAGACCGGAGCCAATGCCATTTCCATAACCATATCCACCATATCCTCCCCGTCCACCATATCCTCCCTGTCCACCATAGAGACCATTTCCAGCCCCTAATCCAAGACCTGCTCCGTAAAGACCTCCGCCATAAGAGCCAAGACCTCCGCCATAAGAGCCAAGACCTCCGCCATAAGAGCCAAGACCTCCGCCATAAGAGCCAAGACCACCGCCATAGGAGCCAAGACCTCCATATTGGCCGCCATAACCTCCAACTCCTCTTCCATAGAGACTTCCGCCATAGAGGCCGCCGTATTGAGCGCCAGTAGGATATCCATAGACACCATATCCCAGTCCTCGTCCTCCATAAAGACCACCGGCGCCCTGACCGTAAGTCAATGCTCCGGGAACTCCAACAGCTCCGCCTCCGACAGCTCCTACTCCTTGTCCTATGAGTGCGGGGTTAGGTCCACGAGGAACTATTCCAGCGCCACCCCCAACAAGTTGTGCCCCTCCTCCATAAATACCTCTACCATAGGTTGCGCCGCCATATACATCATTGACACCATAACCTCCTCTGAGGCCTAAACCTCTTTGACCGCCATATAGACCACCGCCAACACCAGAAGCGCCATATCCACCATAGAGTCCTCTAACACCCACACCTCCAATGCCAGCAGCACCGACTCCTCTACCATATTGTCCAAGTCCACCAGATAACCCTGTTTGATATCCTGGATAGAGACCTCCATATCCTCCAGTGAATCCTCTTTGACCGCCATATAGACCGCCTCCATATTGTCCGGATCCTATGCCATAGAGACCAGCATTTCCTCCATATAAGCCTCCGCCGACACCTCTGCCACCATAACCTCCATATAGTCCGGATCCTATGCCATTGAGACCCGCACTTCCTCCATATAAGCCTCCGCCCACACCTCTGCCACCATAACCTCCATATAGTCCGGATCCTGTGCCATAGAGACCCGCACTTCCTCCATATAAGCCTCCGCCGACACCTCTGCCACCATATCCTCCGAGACCATAGCCTGCGCCATAACCACTGAGACCTCCGGAACCATAGGCAGGACCTAAACGACTACCGGCTCCGTATTGCCCGGTCTGTCCTCCCGCCAGTGATTGTCCGCTGCAGACACCCACCAAAATGGACAGGAATAGAGCTGATCCTCTCTTTCAATTGGAATTTGAAAATTGATATTAAATTTTAATAGATTTTGAATTCTCACCAAAAAATTCATTTTTAGAATCGAAAGACTTTTGAGTTGTTTCTCAAAAATTATGTGTTTTTTGAGCTAAAAATCTTTTGCTGATGTCTTTCGATCACAATTCCGGTAATGCTTTTATATGAAGAAATTTTTGTCATAATTGTGGTCAGCCTTGGCTTTGATGAGCAATATTGTCGAGCAATAGGAGGCTATTATTTAAGCATAAAAGGGTTGACATTGACTTTTGTTATTCATTAGATCTCTTCCTTTGAATACATAATTGAATCGAGACTTTGATTGTCATCTCTTTCTGTATTGCAATCGATAGACGTTTTGAGTGAAACAAATACAAAGATTTTATGATAATTCAAATAATTAATACTAATAATAGCCAATGAGTTAATTCTAAATGCCTGGATGGCTATTAAAAAGTATGCTTTAGCTTGGTGAGTTTATCAGACACAGACATCTGGCAAGTAATTAAACTTTTTATTAAATTTCAATTAAATGAAATCAAATAAAAAAATTTGTTTAAAATTTTATTTTATTGAAGATTTCCTAATATTATGTAAAAATTTATTATTTTTTTCGTAAACTTTTTGAATCGAAATCTCAAATAAAAATATGGAAAACATATAAAATATTTTTATTGAGTATATGATTGCATTTTAAACTATGATTTTATGCAAATTATTTGTCTCTTTTTAGAAATAATTGATTGAATTTTTAAATTATTTTGTCATTTATTGAATTGAATCGAAGATTAAATTATATGTAAGATATGACTTGAATTTTCATCAATGATATCATTTTTATGATTAAAACTTAAGAAAATTAAGATTTAACCAAAAGTTTTATCAGAAAAAAATCAGAGAAACAAGGTAATTGCCAATTTCACGAAACTGAGACTAGAACATTAGAAAAGTGCAGGTTCCATTTTATCATTGAATGTCCCAATTATGAATAATAACTTTAATATTGTTTAAATAATAATAATAATAATAAAAATTCAATTTATTCTAAATTTAATGGTTTTAATGATTTCTTGAAAACTGAAAAAACAAATGAAATATAAAACTTATTAAAATTATTTCAATTATTTAAAAGTTCTATTCATTTGCATATAAATGTGCAAGGGCTTTTAATTTTGTAATTTATCACTCAAATAACCATTGAAAAGGAATTAGAGGCAAATTATTTAAATTTTTTAATTACATGAAAATTGATTCCAATCTATTACTCAAAAAACAAAAACAAAATTATTTTCAAAAACATTTATCAAAACTTTTGACACAATATCTAACTTTTGATAACTTCAAATGTCTTACATATAATATCGATTAGATTTCGTGTTTGACTTTCTTTCCTGAAATATATATCTAAAGAAAAAATTTTTACCAAAATCTTAAGAATTCATATAAAAAGTCGAAATGAAATTATGAAATATCAAATTTATTCAGATTATAATAATTTCACTTTTATTCAATAATATTGTTAATGACATTTCAAAATATATTTTATTGACATTCAAAACAATTTTCTTTTAAAACACATAATAATTGAAATTTTTTCCGATTTTATCCTTTAGTCAAATATGAGAAATAATTCACTTTCTTCGCTGAAAATCACATAAAAAAACATTTAATGATAAGAAAAAAAATATAACAATTGTTTAATCAGATTATATGTCATTACATAACAAGTCGTAGAGAAAAATAGGGCCACAAAAGCAAAGGTGAGAGCAAACGGTGTTTTTCTAGGAAAAAGTTCACCGAAAAGGAAACTCTTTGAATAAATTTCATTACAACTCAAAAGTCGTGTTAAGTCTTGTGGAGAGGTATTCATGCGTTTCGTAAACAAATCATATCGTTTGCGAGAAAACTACAACTCATTTGTCTTTTAAACTTTTGAAATACAAATAAAAATTGTTTTCCTATTGTATTAACAATTCGTCTAATGATTCACAAATTGGGACGCATTTTATGAGAGCCGACAACTCGAGTGAAAAAAAAACATTTGAGAAAACATTAAAACGCTTTATATATAAAGTATTAGAAAAATCATTTTGTATTGTCTTTTATTTTCAAGAGTTGAAAAGTATTGCAACAAATTTCCAGTAATTTCTTTTGATAATGAATTTTATGCTTTCCTTCGGAATATTATTTTCGGTGTTTGTGTCTCTCATTTACGGACAATACTATCCGCACAGGAAACCAGTATCACCTAAGTCATTTATTTATAGTGCCAAAAATGATAACCCATTCAAGAGAGCTTATGAAAACCAGGGTAAGTCTTACTATATTATTAAAACTAAATTATCAAGGGCTAAAATCAAATAGACTGATGTATGAATCTTCAGTTGCTATGAATTTATTCTCTGATATCAGCAAAAAATTATCATAAAATTGAGTTATTTTTAAGTGACATCTTTTCAGAGTACTAACAATCAGATAAACTGAGAGCTCAGACATCTTCTGAACATTTTTAAGCTTATATTTTAAGTTATTAGTGCTTTAAATCATAAAAACTATGACAAAGATATTCATTCAATTATTTGAAGCAATAAATTAGCCAAAAGTGTTATATTAGACATCATTAAGATATCAAAACATTAGTAAAGAAATAAAAAATTGGATTTAATTTTTGTATTTATCAATTGGTTTGCGTCAATATTCAGGTTATTATCAGAAATTCCAAGATTATGGAAAACTAAAGACCAAACCATTAGCTAAAGTCACTCAACACTCAAACACATACACCAATGATAAGAATAGAGGAAAGGGTGAACACAACTTCAATTCTGATTATCATAACTACGAAGACAATAATGAATACGATTTTGGGGCTCATCTCGACTATAATGACGTGACCGGCGCTCAACACTTCGATCCATTCAAATATGTCAACGACGGTGTGGCCGGCGTTGAAGAGTTTGGCCATTTTGACGGACAAGAAAGCATGTCAGATAATCTAGACTATTTTGATAGCTATTTCAATTGACAACTGACCTAAATCCATTTATCATCATATCCTTGATATCATTTTTCTATCGACTCAAATGATTTTATAATTATTTATTTAAAACTTTTTATTTCACACATTTTTAGGCCTATATTCTAATGAATGGTTTTTTGATTGATTTAATAGACTTTTATTTAAGCCATTCTTCCGGTTATCTCAGAAGTACTCCTTTTCTGTATACAAAAGCAGTAATTATCTGATAATAAAAACTGCTTTGAATTGAACTTTTATTTTGAACGGACGGACAGAAACCTAATCTTTTATTTATATTAAATGTGAAGACATTTTTTTCATTCATATATTTATATCCAATTTTATGCCAAATTGATTCAAATAAGAGACTCAAAGGATAAGTGATTCAAACGTTTTGTAAAATATTTTGTTTGAAATCCATTGAAAAAAGTCTCAAAACTTGTAAAACAATTATGAATTTAAAGTGAAGACAAATCTAACGAATAAGTTGTGTTTCAATTCAATCAATAATTAAAAATAAATAAAAAGTTTTTGTTTTAAACACTATTTTATTAACAAAACTCTTGGCATCTGTTGAGTGATATGGAAGTCTATCAGAAGATCAATCACTTGTTAACTAAAAAAGACACAGAAATGACAACAAAGTTTCCGTCAAAGAAAGGCAAGACTCCGGACTTCAGTCAGATGTCAGTTGTCGACGGACTCAGACTTTTGTATACTTCAAGAGTACTTCCAATGGAAAGGCATTATCTCTTCGAAGAGTTTCATTCACCGCCATTAGAAGCGGCGGACTTCGCGACCAAACCAACTGTTCTGATGGTCGGACAGTATTCGACGGGAAAGACTACTTTCATTAAATATCTGTTGGAACGGGACTTCCCTGATATGCGAATAGGACCGGAGCCGACCACAGATCGATTCATAGCTGTTATGCACAACCAAACAGACGGTACGATTCCCGGCAACGCTCTGGTCATCGATTCTGATAAGCAGTTCCGACCGTTGGCTAAGTTTGGCAACTCTTTCCTTAATCGTCTGCAGATATCTGAATGTGATAGTCCTGTCCTCGAAGGCGTCACTTTTGTGGACACACCGGGAATACTGTCCGGTGAGAAGCAGCGCATCGATAGGGGATACGACTTTCCCGGAGTTCTCGAGTGGTTCGCCGAAAGAGTGGACAGAATAATACTGATGTTTGACGCAAACAAATTAGACATTTCAGATGAGATGAAGTGCGCCATCGAAGCGCTCAGTCGTTACGACCATAAGATGCGTATTGTTCTCAACAAATCGGATGCCGTCCCAGAAATACAATTGATGCGAGTCTACGGCGCTCTCATGTTTTGTTTGGCCAAAGTCTTGCGCTCACCCGAAGCCGTTCGCATATATGTCGGTACTTTTTGGGACAGACCTCTCAATGAAGAGCAAAACCAACATCTTTTCGAATCGGAAGAACGAGACCTTCTCCTCGATCTGCAGACTCTGCCAAAAGAGGGTCGACTCCGACTTCTCAATGATTTGATCCAAAGGGCAAGACTTGTGAGGGTCCACTCTATGATCATAAGTTCACTTAAGGGACAGATGCCATCGGTTTTCAATAGGAAACAAATGAAGAATCATTTGGTCCAAAACCTTCCGGATATCTACACATATATTCAAAACACTTTTGGCATACCTTCCGGTGATTTCCCTCCACTGAAGACAATGCAGAAGAAGCTGCAGAGGTTTGACTTCAATCGATTCCACGGATACGACAAAAAACTGTTCGAGTCTTTGAACCGAATGCTCAACGATTTGGTCCCGAAATTGATGGAAAATATAGCCACAGAACAGATGTCTTTACTGCCCGAAGAGTCGTTACTCAGAGGCGGAAAATTCGATGGACTCAACGGTCCGTTCAGTTATAGGAAAGGCGTTGGAGTCGATGCCGGCTCTCAAGACAGCGAATGGATTGTCTCTAAAGAAAGAGAAGTTTACGACAAAGTGTTTAAGAGTTTGTATCCAATCGATGGCAAAATTAGTGGATTTAGAGCGAAGACAGAACTGATTAAGACTAAACTACCGAACCCTGTCCTCAATAAGATATACAAACTCTCTGATGTGGACAATGACGGTCTGCTCGATGCAGATGAGTTTGCTCTGGCCATGTACCTTTCTAAAATTAAAGTCGATGGATATGACCTTCCCTTTATACTACCGCTACATCTGATTCCGCCGACAAAGCGGGAGGTCTCCGAAAAATTATGATATTTTTCTCATAAATTAGTTTTAGATTTTGTTTATAAACACTTATAACTAAAAATCAATTGAACTGATGACTCAAATAATGAGATAAATTGTATTTAAATCCAATAAGTTTTTAATTAGAGACAAATGTTAACTCAATTCAAACTAATTAGAAGTCATAACAAATAGAAATCATTTTAAACTCTTTAATGAATCCATTTTTTGAATTAAAGTTCAAGTCTTCTTCTGTTTGACATAAGAGGGTATATTCTGGTCGTTAAAGTAGTTGTTGAGCTCATCGGTGGTAATGAATATTGTCTTTTCCTTCATTTCCTGTCCCATGTATGACAAAACCAATTGTGCTGCCTCATTGATAATACTGGTCTTTGGCAGGTCTAAGATAATGTCCCGCTTCGGTCCTCTCGGGAAATAGGTCTCAAGAACTTTGACGAAATAATAAATGAAATCGATATCGACATTAGCCATCGTTGCGTCCGACATATCAGTTACAGACACCCAGCCTTCGTGTGAAGTGATCTTGTCCTGTTTTTCCATCAAATAAGTTATGTACTTTTTGTGGCTTTCCCTTAGAGCTCTTCCCGAACCCTTATCATACATATGTATTCTGATCCAAAAGACTGGTCGGCCCTCCTTGTCCTTAATGTCAGTTAAGTACATACCAGGCACTACTCCAATATTAAACATAATTATTTAAAATACGATCTAGGCACTAACCCTTTTCTAATAATTCTTTGAACGTGTCTTCAGTCAAGTCATTGACTTCATTCAACTTTCGCCAATCCAGTGCTGCGGTTAAGGCAATAAGCGATCCGTCTTCTGTCCTGTTCTTCTGAATGAATCTTTCGACCCACCAGTCCTTTTCCTTAACCATTTTCACGTCTCTGGGATCAAACCTATCCGGGTCTGTCTCTACCAAAGCGAGGAAAGCAGTCATAATACGTGCGATCAGTTCCTTATTAACCATTTTTTAAGAATCAAATTAAATAATAACTAAAAATTAGAAATTAGTTTATTTGAGAATCGTATGACACTCTCCTAATTCCTCAGTACTATTGCTTTAAGAAAAGCAGACCCAGGTGTTATCATACGTATTTTCATTAAACTATTAAAAGTGATTCAAAATAACAGATGATTGAACCAAAATGATCTCGTTTCTATATCTAATCATTGATAATCATTGATTAATAATCAAACATTTTATTCATAACTTTATTATAGAAATATAAAAACTGAAGAAAAGTTATAGGAAATGATATTTTCATTGAAAAGTTATCAAATATTTTGGTGGATGTGAATAAAAGTTTGGTTTATAAATAAAATCAAAATATTGTTAATTATTTTCAATGATCTCCAAAATCAAGTCCAAAATATGAGGTGGAGGTATAGCTGTCCATCGATAGTAATATTGATTTTGAGCACATCTATCATTTTCTCTGTCAATCGGATCGCTTGCGTGCATTGTTCCGATAATTACCGTTCTTTTTATATTCCTGGTCTATAATGGTCCTGGTCCTCTGGAGTCACCTTTAAAACAATTTAAAGGGAATTAAATTATGACTCAATGACTTTATAGCTGAAAAGCGAATCCCATTAATGTTTTTATCGGAAAATTAATTCTTTGAAAACCCACTCAAAGTTAGACACAAAATATGAAAACATAAAAATCTTGACAAAAATATAATCATTTTTTGCCAAAAAAGTAATTATCAAATGAGAGAAATCTTGGTATTGAATTCAATTATTTTGAAATTTATTCTGAAATTCTGAAAGCTCGAGATCATTATAACTAGGAAAGTAAAATAAATTGCGGAAATGAAACAGAAAAATGTTTTGATTCAATTTAAGTTCAATAAAAAAAAGCTTTCTCATATTTTCTGATAATAATCCAAGTTTTCAATACATAAAAGTTTAATTCTCATAAAACATTTATGAGATTTTAATCCATATTTTCCGACTTTAAACACAAGGAATGACTTTTGAATACTAATCGACAAATCGTATCACAAATCAAATTAAAGTTCAGTTTTATTATAATATTTGTATTTTAATTGAAATCATTTATCAAAAGAAAAATAATTGAATTTTTTTTTAATTAAATGAAAATCAAACGTATTATTCATATAATAGACTGAAACTAATCCTTATTTGAATCTTTAACGAGAGGACAGTCTTTGCGGTTCAAACTTCTCGCCAACAGCTCCAGTACTCTCATTTGTTTCCGAGACACTCCTATTGCTGTTTCCATTGGTTGCAGATAAACGAGGTCTAACATTACTGGCCCCACCAGCTGCTTCTTCGTCCCATACCAAGCCCTGAGATGCGGGTCCACCAAAACCACCACTTCTTATAAGATTATAACCGCCGCCGCCATTAAGACCAGGAGTACCTATCTCACTACCTTCTTCATAACCAGCCCCACCATAACCTCCATAACCTCCATAACCAAGTTCAGCTACCGGTTCTACACCATAACCTCCTATTAAACCAGCACCTCTTCTATAACCATAGGCTCCACCTATAAGACCAGGAGCACCTAAATAGCCACCTCCACCGAGCAACCCATATCTACCAACAGCCCCACCAACAGCTCCGCCACCAAATCCACCACCAATTCCACCTCCAGCTCCACCACCAAATCCACTACCAATTCCACCTCCAACTCCTCCACCAGCTAAAAGAGCCCCTCCCGCTCCCCCTACCTGTCCAGTGCGTGCGCCGGCACCTAGAGCAGCGCCGGCCAGCGCTGAGATGGGTCGCTGACCCTCACCTCTAGCGACAACTGTCTGCACGTTCTCTACTATAGGACTGATTTCTTGGATTATTCTTCGTTGGGGTGCAATCACTTCGCGAACCTCTTGAATGACGGGTCGAACGACTTCGTGGATGAGTTGATGCGGTTGATCCACAGACTGTGTCCTCTGAACACTTCCCTCTTGACCCGTATGGCTCTGTACTGCGAACAGCGATGAAGACCGCGAACCAAAGTTGAGGACAAGTGGCTGTTCGATGGCGTCGATGTCAACCACGATCGGGATTGGAGCTTGGTATTGGCTCGGCACTGGTACCACCTGTACGTCTCTTGTACTTATGACTGCGCCATCAACTCGGGCGACATTAGGCCCAAATACGGAGTATACGTCATCTATAGTTATTCCCTGTCCTCCAGCAGCCACTCCAACGCCTCCCTGAGCTCCAATCAGTGCTCCCCTGCCGTATTGACCATATCGTCCGACTTGACCTCCATAAAGACCCGCCTGTCCTCCATATTGTCCTCCATATTGTCCTCCATATTGTCCTCCAAAACCACCTAATCCTCCATAAAGACCGCCAATTCCTCCATACAATTGATTGCCGATTCCAGCGCCATATCCATATCCACCGTTTATTCCTCGTCTTGAAAATCCAAACCGCCCTTGGCCAATTAACTGTCCGGGCGCCACTTGTCCAGGCACCAATTGCCCGGGTGTGTTTTGTCCGGGAGCCACCTGTGCGCACACGTACTCCACCAATAATCCAATAATAAGTACCTGTTTTTCGAAATAAAATTTTAAGTGATTTTAATTTTCAGAATATCTATAGATTTCTATTTAATTATATTTCATTTTATAATAATTTAAACTTTTACTCACTTTTAATGACATATTTTTGGACATAAAATGAATTAAAAACTGATTTTAATTAATTATTAAAGAATTAAGTGATATGTCGGGCGAACAGACATGAGGTGCAAAAGTTGGCAGTTCTTTGCAGGTTATATATGCCAACCTTCAATAGCCTTGAAATGAGGTAATTCTTCCCAAAAAGTAATTATAATTCCTATTAATGAGAATTGAATTCTTAATCAATTTAATCACAATTTGTTTTTTGATTGTAAACCAAATTTCTTTTTAAAAAATATTTATTATTTTTGTCTTTAAAACAGAGTAACTAAGATATTGATCGAAAATTTTGATCCTTGGTTTTCATGGATTTCGATGCTTTGAATTTTAATATCAATTAACTATTGAGAGAAATGTCTACAAAACACATTAAATGACCAAAAGTTTGTATTTTAATTAATGTCATAATTTAAATCATAATTTCATAAGCAATTCAAAGCAAGACAAATAAAATTTTAAAAAAAGTCTAGATCAATTAGATAAATTATCCTTAAAATATTTGAGGATGAATCATTGTCTAACTTATCCAGGGTTTACACAAATTAGGTAATTCACGACATTTCTAATCAAATTTCAATTTTTATTGCTTTAAATTATATAAAACTATTATTTTATTATCTAGCATTCCGACATACAGCTATGTATTATCAAGCTCAAGCTCAAGCAGCATATTATGATATTTTTTCGTTTAAAAAGATAATTTTATTTTTAGTCATAATTACGTTTACGACAAAACATTTAAACAAATCTATTGATAACTAAATGTCAATCGATTCAAAACAAATACAATAAAATAGTAAAATATTTACATAAAATTAAGACAACATTCAAATAATCAGTCCTTCAGTCCTTCCCTTTCAAAGAGCATTTCTTTATTCTTCTTTTTCTTAAAGTTTTTGTTCAGAATTGATGTGAAGTTTACGTCATTTGTTTTGATGATAAGACAAACCAAAGCCAGAGTTCTCCAGAAGACGGTATAAAAGACAAGTAAAGCCATATTGAGTCTAAAGCTGTCTTCATTGATATCCAATTGATACAAAACAAGTGACCATTTATTCTCATTTGGGTCACACCTATTGAATCCATATATAATGTAGATCTGAGTCTCGAAAGCCAAGCGAACGAATGAGGAATAGGAGACAATTTGGATGAGTCTATCCATTTCGTTGACAGGAATGAGAAAACCACTGAACAAACAGTTGATAAGCATTCCTCCGATTCCTAATATCAAACACATTTTGAAATTTCTGACCGCAATTATGCTGAATGTGTTACACATCCCTTGAATGCACAAAAGCGACAGTAAGTGTGAGCAGAGGAAGAGCCCTATTAAACAAAAGCTAATTAGAGGACAGGACTCTTAAATAATAAACATGTTTTCTAACCATAGTATTTGTCAAATATAGACCCTCTTTGAGCTGTGGCCGCATAAATAGGCGACAGATAGCAGTAGGTTATCAATACTCCGATCAGTCCGTCGATCAAATTCTTGGCCCAATAGTAGGCACCGGTAGAGTACCAACGGTTCTGCTGTTCGTTGAAAAAGAGTTTGATTTCCATCGGATACGTGAGTATTGTATAACACAATTGAAGGAAATTATGGAACAAAATGGCGAAGAATATGAACTTTACATTCTTGACAGTCGGGGGCTCTTCCTTTCTCATTGTCAGTGATTCCATTGGAATGCAACTCACGTTTAGAGGAACGGATGGGTCATATGGGAGACACCCACCGTCAGCACCAGAGTCTCGAAAGAGGTAGCAATTGAATAGCCCTTCAAAATTATTCCAAATTTAATGATCTATGATGGTTTAATTTTAAAGTTACCTGCTCCGATTTCGAATAGAGTGAGGAAGAAGATGCCTTTCCATCCCCTAATTATACTGCATTTGAAGGACCTTTGGATCAAAACCCAAAAGTCCAAGAAATTAAAGTCAATCGGTTTTATGCTTATATTCTTCGGATCAGTTATTTTGCCGAATATCTGACACTTCTGTTTGAGTCCTTCCTCCTCAGCCTTTGTCTTATTCGCCAACACTTTGATGTCGTTATGGACTTCAAATTCTTCGGAGTCTTTGCTACTGAATGTTGTCTTTGAGGCCACTTTCATAAGTACTTCAATCGGGACCTGAGTCTCATTGATGGCAATATTAGACTCTGTGAGGCATTCCTTCAGACACTGAGGCCTTCCATTGTATATACAATAACCGCCTTTTGATAAGACATAGAGTGAGTCAAACATAAAGAGTATGTCTGAGTTTGGCTGATGTATAGTCGTTATGATACCAATGGAGTGGTCCCGACATATATTCCGAAGACAGTCAATCACCTGAAAGTTCAAAACTTTAGTCTCTTGTTGTGCATACCTGTGCTATAAATACCTGTTCTGCAGCGTTGCTGTCGAGACCACTGGTCGGCTCATCGATGCAAATGATGTTCGGCTTAATATTTGCGGTCAACTCCAGCGCCACTACAATACGCTTCTGTTGGCCACCACTGCAGTCGGACAACATAGTGTCGGCGCAGTCATTAAGTGTCAGATCTGTTAACAATTTCTGGACATTTGAGATGTGGTCAAAATTATTCTGTCTTTTTATTCCCAAAAGACTAAGTGTTGAAGTGAATAACCCTTCCTCTGAATCAATTGAGTTCTTCTTGTATTTGATATCTTTGATCAGATCCTCTGATTCTATGGTATTGTTCTTTATTTGAGAGGCGTATAAAAGACACTCTTTTGTCGTCAAATTCATTAAAAGGTGTTCCTTCGAGTCCTGTACTATAAAACATGAGTGGATTGAACGCTGTGTACTGACGTACATCTGGGTCTCTACGCTCAGACCACTGGCTATTCGTCCGTTAATACACCGCAAAAGTGTTGACTTTCCTTTTGTGGACAAATTCAAAGCAATTATGGCTTAAATGTTATTAATTACAACTCATTTACATTACATTAAACTCGTGTCTGAACTCAAAACTAAATGTTTTTGTTGTTATACTTAATGTCATTAAAAGTGAAATTAAAGGTCATTTCGATTAAGAATTTCGGAACAAAATTATATTTAATTCAATAAAGTATTTCACTTTTTATCAGAAAAATGAAAACTATTTTCTAAATATTTAATAATTTTTTAATAAAAGAGTTTAAGAAAACATTTCTAACAAAATATTGATTGTTTTGATAACCAGATTGTTTTTGGGTCAACATTTGAAAAGTTTGAATAAAATAAGTTATGTTATTATATGGCATTAAAATTGACATCATTTAAAAAATACCAAGCTAATCATTATA
The DNA here is from genome assembly GCA_034700625.1 of Tectocepheus velatus. Taxonomy (NCBI): domain Eukaryota; kingdom Metazoa; phylum Arthropoda; class Arachnida; order Sarcoptiformes; family Tectocepheidae; genus Tectocepheus; species Tectocepheus velatus. The sequence goes on along the minus strand of JAQIXV010000409.1, from coordinate 19,265 downwards.
TAAAAATAAACTAGATTATACTTACCACAACCGGACGGTCCCATGAGAGCCATGATTTCCCCGAATTTGATCTGACCAGATATGTTGCTTAAAATGGTCTTGGGCTTTTTCGACATGAAGCCCTGAGGTGCATAGGTCAGATTGAGCCAGGCCAAACCAAAATGCATTTTCTCAGTTGCATTGGTCAGTAATTCTTCTGGACAGGACTTAACTGAGTGGACAGGACTCGGTCTCTGGTCTGTTGGCGATCGGGTGACAAACAGTCGGTTCGGATCAATGATTAGTTCGGATTCTTTACCGAATTCTTCGTTCATTTCGAATGAATTTCACTTTACTTTTGAACATATCTTTCGAAAAATTTATTCATTTTATATAAAAAAATAAAATAATTATTTAAATGTCAATGAAGTTCAGATTTCACATCAAAAATGATCGGAATCATTAAAGTAGTAATCAAGTTCAAAATATAATTACAGAATATCTAATAAGAAGAATAATGTAAGAATATTCCTCAAGAATTACTTTGAAATGTAAACAAGGGAAAATTTTAACGATGTTCTTAAGCAACCAAATTATATCAAAATAAAATATAATTTTCTAAAAAATAATTAGAAAATTATTTTTGTCGTAAAATCCAATCAATAAAATGTATTATTCAAATGACATTGTTTTCAAACATTGCTTAACGATTCCCACAATAAATGTCAACACAAAGACATTTATTATTTAGAATTATATGTAAAGCTGATAATGAAATATTATTCAAATACCCTTATCATTTTTCATATTTTGAAGTATACTATTGAAAAAATCAATAATTAAACTAGTAAAAGTGTTTGGCACTATTAAACTTGCACTGAAAACATTTTCTTAAATCTAATTATAAAAATCCTTTGAAAAATCGATACCCAGTTGTGAAATATTTTTGTAATTTTCTATCAGAAAGTTATTTAATTCCAAAACATAATAGAAATTAATTTGAATTTTATTTATAAATTATAGGGAAAAGTGAGATATTATTTTTGAACTCAACATTTCAGTGAAAGTTTGAAAACTTATACTAAAATCTGATGAAACGCTCTGTCAGTCAAACATACAAATGATAACATTATTCTGTTCCCTAATATTGCAGTTATTTTGAATACACTTATTATATCCGATAAATTATTTTTTAATAAACAATTGATAATAAAAATGTTTTTTGAGAGAAATTTAAATAAATGTTTTATATTTGAATAGATTTTGACAAATATTTCGTCAATCAATTGATGTGTCATTGAATTCAATGCAAAAGAATCAATGAATTGATGAAAATGTTTGTCCAATTAATTGGATTTTTATCAAAAAAGTTGTGAAACTTTTCTTCCTTTCATTTGATTAATAGAAAAGGAAAAAACTTTTGACAACTTTTTACTTATTTTGTAATTTAATGACCAGAAAAATGTCAACAAATTTGAATTAAATTATAAGAAAGTACTCTATTTTTGAGGCCTTGAAGAAAAATAACAATACATTCAGTAAAAGTTTTTTGAAAAATTTAATTATAATTTAAATTTTTGTGTAATTTATAGCAAAAAAGTTATCCAATAATATGAAATCTCATTAAACTATAATTTTTTTCAAAAGGGTTTGCATTTCAGAGTTTAATCGTATTTTGATTTCTAGAGTCAAAGTTTCATAACATTTAAAAAGAGTTTTAAATAAAACAATTGAACGAAAAAAAAAATCATTTGAATGCAATCCATAGTGAGATGAAAATGAATGTAAAGTTTTTCTCAACAGTTTTGTGTACACTATTTGTCTACACTTTAGCTGAATATGAGCACAGCTATGGTAACGGACACGGAGGGGGACATGGATTCTATGGCTATCCTGGTCAGTAAACTATTAATTTTTCAAACTAACTTTCTTCAATAATGAAATGTTGGTAAATTATCTTTGTCAGTTGGTCGCAAATGGGGATATTCTACTTACATAAAACATCCGCCACCCAAACACTACAGCCACGGCGGACATGGATATAGTGGTCATAATCAAAATTATGGTGGATATGGACACCAACACAGAGGTCCTGGATATGGATTTGGAGGCCCAGAGTTCTTTCCGAAATTCCTGAGTGGTTTCGGAAACGAATACGGGGGCGGAGGATATCCCCCTTATAGTCACACTTATCGCCAACAATACGCACCGAGTGCTCCGTACGGCGAATATGGCTTCGGTAGGAATCGACGCCACGAAGAATATGGTGGCGGACACGGTCTCGGATTTAGACCCAACGGTTACAACAATTACGGTCATCACAAGAATCACAATTATGGCGGAGATAGTTATGGAGCGCACAGCACACCAGGAAAAGCACATAACACCGGATATATGGGGCCAAAGACTGAGTTCGAAGGGTTTGAGGGTTTGGATGACTTTTTTACAAAGTATGGACTCAATATATAATACTTTTCCTTTAATACGTTTTTTATTTACATTGAATTATTTGATAATTATTTTTGCAGAGACTTTCCCAATCATTTTCTCGACTTAAACTTGCCTGATAACTTTCAACAACTAATCTACTAGAAATGTCTGTACTCTGTTTGCCTGCAATGCTCGACAACTAACAAATCATTTGTATATTTACTTTTTCATTAACATAACATCTAATTTAAACTCATTTTTAATCAAAATATTTAATAATTTTTTTGTAAATTTAAGTAAAAATAAAATAAAATATTTAAAACTTGAAAATTATTTAATTAATTGAAAAATAAATCCAAAAGTCTTATCATTTCTGTTGGTTAGGAAAACATTCAGTTTTATGTCAATTGAATTGAATTTTTTCATAACTTCTGTGTTTTGACTCATTTTTATCTGACTTAAAGTTTGTCAAGAGTTTGATAGGTGAGATCATTACCGTGGTTAATGAATCAATTAACTGTTAATTAACATTTTGTGACTTTATTTCAAAGTTAAAGTACCTGTTTTTTTACTGTTTCTCCCCTCTCTTATGCAGTTCTCACACTTTCCCACAGCTTAGAAAATATGTAAAATGTTTTTCATTTTTATCTATTTTCCGATCAATTCGTTTAACTTTTAAAGACTTTTCATATGTTTTTAGATTTTTTTAGTGAGGATTCAATTGTGAGTATATTCTGATGATAACAAATATTCAGAGTTTTTGTGACTTTTAAGTGATTTTTGTCTGAAAAATATGAAAATATTTGTGAGTTTTCAATAAATATGACTTTTTGTTTGAATCGATATTAACTTATTAATGAAAACTTAGACCTATTTAGTTATTTTAATACTATCAACAATTTGTCATGGTAAAGCATTGAATTGGTTTAATCCAGGATATGATTTGCGAATGTCGGACCACTACTCAGGTCAGCAACCTTTCCATTAATTACTTTTTAATGTTTAAAATTAATAATAAAACAATAAATAATTTTTTGAAGAAATTTAATTGAAATCTATTTTTGCAAAAAAAACTAATCTCAGGCATGAGTTACGTCCGACCCGTCTATCACTTTCGTCCACCGGTCAGATACGCCTATGTCTTAAACGGAAAGCTACACATCGTTTCCGGCACAGGATTGGCTGAAAATATCTCACTGCCTCTTCTGCCTTGATAATGCCATGATACTATTTTCGACAATCAATAAACGATGTGATCAATTGAAAAACTTTTTACTCAAATACTAATTAAAAAATTATTTGGAAAGTAGTCATTGATATAAAAAAAATTAGTAAATAATATAAAAAGCAAGGTAACATTGCCAAGGTTGTTTTTACTGCTTCTTAACCTCATGCATATGATGTCAATCATTAAAATCAATTTATATTTGATTTGATTTTTTGATGAAATTCAAAAGTATTCAAAAGAGTTTTAAATGTTGAAAATGAACCTTGTTTACATGATTATTATTTTGGTCTAAGATTAGTCATAAGGGTTAGAAAATACCAGTAATACTCGACCCGGTTTATGTAATCCTGTGACAAGTCGTCAAATATTTTTTATAAATACCTCTAAATTGAGAATTCATTTATTGTTTTGCGAAATGTCTGACAAAAGACTCAAAATTGAGAAAAGAAGGTAAGAAATGACTCATTATTTTTGACAGAAAAACAGTAATTAATATCTAAATAACAAAATTGTTTTTAATGTTGTATTAACTGCCGGTATATTAGTATAACTCAATTATTCAAATCAATTGATATTTAATTGAATTTTGAAATTAAGTATTGAGAAGAAATGTTAAAAATGAACCTTGTTCATGTGATGGCTTTGTATGAGATAAGTAAAAAGGATTAAACCCAGAAAATACCAGTCATTGTAATACTAAACCCGGTTTATAACCATTTGATAAGTCGTCAAATATTTCCTATAAATAGCACTGAATTTGAGTCAACTTTTCTCATATTTGGCGCAAAAAGTAAAGAGTTTTTGTGATTTTGTTTTCATTTATTTTTTATTGTTTTTGTGAAATGTCTCTCAAAAGTGTCCAAACATTTGAAGAGAAAACTAAATTAAGAGATTCTTATGGCGAAAGAGTTTGCGACGATTTATCTGAAGTACTTCTTCAGTATTTGCCACTCGAAGATCGGTTCAGATTAGAGTCGGTGTCCAAACAGTTTCAAAGGACTGTATTTCAAAAACAATTGAATTTAGTCGTCGATCGACTGTTGACTGAATTGAAAAGAAGGCGAAGACTCCGATTGTAAGCAATAATTGTTTTTTATATTAATATTTCAATCATTTTCTTATAGTTTCAGAAAAATCCTTAAAAAGTTACCAAACCTTCGAAGTCTTGAATATGAATTCTTCGGAGTCAAGTACTGCCTATTAGACAAACATATGTCTCTATTTGTGAAATATTGTCGAAATTTAGTCGAAATAGATTTGACTCAAATCTCAGAAAGTGGACGACTCCTAATTGACAACCAATTGGCCTCAAATGTCCGCAAAATCACTGCAGATATAAAATGTTTGGATTTAATTAATGATTTATTTACTAATATCGAAGACTTGAGATTATATCCGACACAAATCAATTCCGGTTACAATTTTCGTCCTTTCCATCGATTATCTCAAATTCAATTCAAGAAACTGAAGAGACTTTCAATTGTTTTGAATGAAAATGATTTGAATTTACGCGAAACCAATGGTTTTATTGATTTTATTGAAAGAAATCAATATTTGACTCATTTGTCGCTAAAACTGAAGACAACAGACAAACAGTTATCGGATCTGATATTTGTGAACATCTCTCGACTTAAACATCTGAAACACTTTGAAGTGAAAAATTACTCCGATATAAGTGGCCATCAATTAGCCTTCGGTTTGGATCAGTTTCGAGTTGGATGTCCTCGACTCAAGTCTTTAACACTAAGAGATGTTAAGATCAACGCCTCGTCCGATATCACAAAATTTCTGTCGGCTCTCAAACGAATCAATCGATTAAAACGTTTCGATCTTATGATCGATAACTACACAAAAGACGACAAAATCCTCGAATTGAATGAGACTTTAATAACTCTCAAGTGTTTGACTCATCTTAAGCTTATTTTCCTCAATATGAGAGAAATCGACAGCCAATTGATTCGCGGTTTTGACGTACATTTGCCTCAACTCCAGACACTCTTCATTACACCTCTTTTGAAGACAACAGACGAGAGTCGCCCTATTCTGAGCGGACTCTTAAGATTGGAATCACTTTATGTGACACTCGATTACTCGAATCAACTTATATTTCGTGAGGTTTTTAAAAACTGTCCCAAAATCAAAAGCTTAATGATTAGAGAATTGTAATTCATATTTGTTTTTATGGGTTTTAATTATTTTATTGAATTTTTATCAATTAATTGCTTTTATTTCAAATATATTTTGAAGAATTGATTTTAAGCTTTTTTTACAATAAATATAATTACAAACAAATTGCAGTTCATATCAATTAATATCAATTTCTCATCGATTTAATAGTTATGAAAATATCGTTAATTATCAAATAATTATAAATTAAGTAAAGTTTTGATCGAAATTTTAAGTCAATTTCTTTTTATTGTATTATTTTCTAAGATATGTTGTGCTGTCCTTTAATAGCGATGATATCACATCCCTTTCCGAACTGAATTCAACAAATGAATTCTCAAATTCAGTCAATATTCGGGTTATTTATTTGTCACAAGAATCGAAAGGAAGGCATCATTTTTATTAGTTTGTCGAAAGTCTAAACAATACGACAAAAGATCTGCTCATTCTATGGTTGAATGGAGGACCCCGGTGTAGCTCTATTTGTATTTCTAGGTCCTTTTCAAGTAAATAAAAATGGTAAAACAATTATTGAGAGCCATTACAGTTGGAACCCAATCGCAAATGTATTGTATTTGGAGTCCCGGGTGGGGATCGGCTTCAGTTACGACGAGAACAACGACTACTAAAACGGTGATATGAGAACCATTGACGACAATTGTTTAGCGCTTCACAGCTTTTACAACAACTTTTCAGTAGAATTCAAATATTTTCAAAGATTACAATTATTTCACAAAAAGTTTAATCCTTTTGTAATTCTAAACATTATTAGAAAGTATCTAATCTTTGATTAACTTTGAACTAAAAAAAGTTAAGAAATTAAAGCACCTGTTCATAATCAATGAATCAATGAACTAGATCAGTTCGAAAACCCAGAACTGTATATTGCAATATTGCAAGAAATTCAAAATGAATAAACTAACTTGTTTAGTTATAATTTTTATTCTTAATTTATATTATGTGCTGTCCTTCAGTGTTGATGAGATCACATCCCTTCCCGGTCTGACCCATACTCTCAAATTCAGACAATATTCTGGTTATTTGAATGCATCGAAAGGAAGGCATTATTTTTATTGGTTTGTCGAAAGTCAAAACAATCCGACAAAAGATCCGCTCATTCTTTGGCTCAATGGAGGACCCGGATGTAGTTCCCTATTTGGGTTTCTAGGAGAGAACGGCCCCTTAAAAGTGGCCAAAGATGGTAAAACATTAATAGAGAACCCCAACAGTTGGAACACAATCGCAAATATATTATATTTGGAGTCCCCGGCGGGGGTCGGCTTCAGTTACGATGAGAACAACGACTACCAAAACGGTGATATGAGAACCGCTGACGACAACTATTTAGCGCTTAACAGCTTTTATCAGAAATTTCCACAATTCAAGAGTAACTCGTTTTACATAAGTGGCGAAAGTTATGCCGGAGTTTACATACCTATGTTAGCCCTCAAGATCTTTGAGAAAAATTCATCCATCAATTTGAAAGGTGTGGCCATTGGTAACGGACTCCTCGATAACAACGAATACTCAAGAATTGAATTTGCTTTAAGTCATGCCTTAATTCCGACAGATTTTGTCAACCGATTGACTACTGATTGCTGTAAATGTAATAACAAGAGGAAAAACTGTCAATGGAGTCAACAATTAAACTCATCTTGTAATCCGGATTATGAGCTAGCAAAATTACTGACAGCAATCAAAATCAATCCGTACAATATATACAGCGATTGCAAAGCTCCGGGCGGTTACGTCCGATACTATCAACAGATTTCTGATTATTTGGGACTTAACTACAACTTTGATGAATATTTTGAGGAATCTATCGATAGTCTAAAAGACTGTCCGAGTGATGGCTATCACCAGTTCCTCAACTCAATGGATGTGAGGAAAGCCCTTCACGTGAACGAAAAAATTGAGAAATGGATTGAATGTAATCATAATATGAGTTATGCTTTGGACAGGTCTCCCACAAGAGAGGGCCGGAGCATGAAATCAACGGTTTCTCAAATTATCTCTAAGTATAAGATCCAGAGTTTCATTGTCTTCAACGGTGACATCGATATTGTCTGCGATTTTATTGGGAATCAACAGTTTGTCGACGGATTGGGATTCAAATCAACGCAAAAGTATAAGAAATGGTCAGTCAATGGACTGACTGCAGGTTTTGTCAAACGGTTTGATGGAATCACTTTCATAACAGTGAGAGGGGCCGGACATATGGTACCCACAGATAAACCGGAGGCGGCGCTGAAGATAGTCAAAGAATTGACAGGAATTTCAAGAGTCGACGAATAGAGACATTTTGTTTTGCTTTACAAAAATTTTTTATTAAAGATTTTCAAGAGATTCTCATTTCAATGCATTTTTCAGTACAAATAATAATTCGTCAAAAAATTGATTTTGTTTTTAATGATAATTTACTCAATTGTTTTCAATTAAATAAAATGAGAGATGAATTGATTGAGTCATTTGGAGAGAGGGTCAGTCAAATCAATAGATGAGCCCACGATAGCCCATATTATAGTTGTTGAGGCCATAGCCATATGAGCCCAATCCGTATCCATAGTTTCCGAGTCCAGACCAACCGAGACTACGTCCATAACCATACTGAGGAACAGTATAACTGAGGGATCGGCCGTATCCCAAACCGCTGTATCCTCCGTAAACACTGGAGACACCGGGATAACCCACATAACGGGAGCCGAGAGTGAGGCCGGAGTCATAATAGCTGTTGCCATAGTTGACGGGTGGGGTTATGATTGTGGCGCAGGCGGCGGCCAACAGTCCAAAAAATACAATCTGAGGGAACGGATAGGTTTGAGAAATAGAATTATATAAAAAAGATTTAAAGAATTACCAAGAATTTCATTTTTGGTTAGTTTTGTTGAAGTGATTCACTTTTTTTCAATAAATGAAAGTTTGAGCAAAACTTAAGGTGATGTGATGTGACTTCAACTTTCTGATCGACTTTTATACCTATTTTTTGACGTTTGACTCGACCTTGAATTGGGAAGATTTCAATTCAGGTCTATTTTAAAAACTGGTCCTCTATTTGATAGATCAGTGCCTTTCCCTCTCTATAAGTGCTATTCATCTGAAAAACCCGTATTTAGAAAAACAGACAAAGAATTCATTGATTTAACAAAGAAACTGAAATTATCAAAAACGGATCCGAATAATTTTATTACCATGAATAATAACCTTGAGTCAACCTTGAGTAATTAGAAACAAATTTGTTTTTATCGAGGTCAAGTTTATTATCAAATAAAAATAAGAAGAGTTTGCGACGATTTTCACAATTTTCAGTAAATATAATTAATAAATGACTGAACAAGGTTATTCAAATTAGTAACAAATAATTCTGGGATCATTCACTGGCATTTGACCAGGTATTCTTCTTTGTTCTGGCATTTGCTGTGGTATTTGTGGTGGCATTTGCCAAGGCAACATTGGTGCACCTTCACAGCCCCATGGAACTGCCGCAGGCACAGGTCTTAACCAGGGTTCCACAAGGTTGTAACGAGGGTCAATTCCTACGTCATTCCAACCACCACTTTGTCCCCATCCATCACCTACTGTTGGGGTCATTCCTCCCCTTCCGTTGGGCGCTGGAGTTACTCCCGATCCTTCTGGTGGTGTCTCAGGTTGATTACGGGGCGCCTCTCCCTGTCCGCCATTATCACCCATTTGTTGTCCATAACAGACATCGAAAGAAATTAAGACGAGTAGAGCACAGGTCTGAAAAATTATGGATCAGATAAGGAAAAAAAGTTTGAAACCAATTCTCACCAAAAAATTCATTTTGTGATTAAATTCTAATACTTTTGAAGCGATTATTTGAAAATATTTATTGATTTTTAGGAATAAATATTTTATTTTGATTCTGATTAGCCTTTTATAGACTTGATTTTTACTTAACCTTGTGGAATATTTAATGGAAAATTTGAATCTTGGCCAATAATTAAGTAATTGCTTGTCTCATCTTTTAATCAAAACATTATTGAGTTTTTAATTGAATTTCAAATTTATTTGTTTTTCTTATTATTTTCTAAATTGACAATAATTTCAGGCATTAATGAAATCATCGGAAAATACATTTAATTTTATTCAAATCACAATTTCGTATTTGATATGAAAACATTGCTTTAAATCATTATTTTTTAAATAAAAAAAAAATATCAAAAGTCTCGATCGTCTAAAGTTAAAGAATTATAAACATGAATAATAATTTGCCCTTGCACAAATTTACAATCAATTAATTTATAGGAAAGTAGTTAACACATCAATGATATGATGTGACATCACTCCCACCATCGTTTGCGACTGTAATAGTGTTTCCCGTAGCGTCTGTACCCTCTATATGGATGGCGATAATATCTTTTATAATAACGACCACGACAACAGTAGCGACCACGGTAATACCTCCCATAGCTGCCATACCTTCCGTACCAATTAATGCTGACCGAACCGCTCGCCTCACTATCGGAGGCAAAACTGGTCAATAATGCGATCAAAATAATCCAATACTGAAATACAAAACAAAATTATTTATTAATATCGATAGTCAAGTGATTACCAGAAGTTTCATCGTTCAAATCTCCACAGTTATTGCGAACTAATAAAGCAATTGAAACTATAACATTTCTTATAGCCTTGATCATTTAAAAAACAATTTTAATCTGAAAGTCATTTAAAAATACTTGAAAATCAGGTCTCAAACAGAAATGAAAAGTTTTTCTATTTTTATGTTTAATTAAAATTGTCTTTAATTGCAAAAAATTTCCGTTTAATGTAATTCTAGTAAACACTCATTTGTTGATAAATATTGAAAAAATGATTAAACACGAATTGCATCGAAAAAATATGCTTTATTTAAAAGTAAAAATTGAGCAAGGTTAAAGACAATTCAAGTATTTGAATTTCGACAAAACATAATATTTTTTTTAAAATTTTATTTTGATTTTTTTCAGAGGAAGGGAATTAGGGTTTTCCATAAATAAGAGACCGTTTAATACCAATATCGAGAGGCATAAGGGCTGTAGTACGAGGAATAACCATAAGAAGGATAGACAAGACTGCGTCCGTAACCGTAACCAAGACCATAGCCACTGTTGAGTCCGTATCCATACCCATAACTGGAGGGGTAGTATCCGGAGTATCCATAGCTAACCGGACCTGTAATGATAGTGCCATAAGCGGCGGCCATCACTCCAAACAAAACCAGAGCCAACTGTAAAGAAGAGCTCAAAATAAGATTTGTTTCAATAGATTTTTGAAAATTATTTTACCAAAAGTTTCATTTTGTGGATAAGTTTTAAGTTTTTTTGTCTCAACAGAAAAAAAGTTATCAAATGTTTGCAAATTTGATTAATGTCTTCGGCTGTGTTTCGGACCACCTTTTATAACCAGAGTCTCACACAAAACGACCTTGATCTTGCCTTTTGTATCTATGCCTTTGGTCCTAACGAATCACTGCGAAGGCTGATCAACGATAGCACAGGTATTTGTTTTTTGGCCAAAAATAATTTTAGACTTTAAATAATTGGCTTAACATTGAAACGTCAAGAGAGAGGTCCTCTCAGTTTATATTCGCCCGATTTTTGACATATTCATAATCTATTCATAATTTCGGTTTAATTTTTTACTTTTCTTTTGTCCAATCAGGTTGAATAAAAAAATTACCAAGTACCAAATGAAATAGTATTGTCAAAACATTTGATTGTCAGCTAATTCTTTTGCTTTTGCTTTGAGTTGAAAATTCAATTACCTTTAACTCTATCTCTCGCTTACATTCAGTGCTTTATTTCTTTGAGAATACTATTTGTCAGAAAAGTTAGACTTTTAATAATTCACAGATTTTACTGAAGACGACAATTGAAAATATCTCGGATATGATTACCTAGTACAAACATTGTTTTCTCTTAATACAAAATGATCATTTTATATTTTTCATTTGATTCTGATTGAAAATGTAACAATCATTCCCTAGATTATTTCAAACTGAATTAGTTTCATATACCATAACACCTTATCTTTCATTTAAAATTGATCTTGTCAATTTAATTGAAATACCATTTTTTAGTGAATAATAACAAACTGTTTGCAATGTTTTTGAAAAATTACTTTATTTCGAATCAATTCTCAATTATTTTTCAATAATTTTGAATTTAAAACAAAAAAGTTGAACAAAACAATGATCTTGGTCTTTCTTTAACTACCAGAAACGTCTATATCCTCCATACCCTCCATAACCATAACTGGATCTATAGATTGGAGACCAGGAACTGAGTGAACGACCATAAGAGAGGCGATTATAACCAGTGTAGAGGCCACGTCCGGACCAACCGTTGTAACCCCAACCACTATTCCAGTCCCCACTCCAATCTCTGAGACCTCTATTCCAACCCCACGAACGGAATGGGTGGTTGACCACAATCTGAATGGCAAAAGCGGTGGACAACAGTCCGATAAGAACGACACAAAACTAAATAAAAAGATCAAAATTATGATTAAAATATCAAAAATGGATTTTTAGCCGAAAACTCACCAAAAGTTTCATTTTTTCAAAAAGTTTTATTTGAATTCAAGAATTGAGACCAAAAGCTGTTTTAAATTATGTTGCGATGAGATGTAGTGTCAGAGGTATTGAGAGGTCCTATATATATATAATCAAAAATATGTCCTTGATCTTCTCCTATAAACCATACCTTTCCCTCTCTGAGTCCGTCAAAACTGTATACCTATTTAGAGGTTAAAGACAAAGATAGCACTTATTCTGAGCATAACTTTCTTGGCCTCATGTTTCGACTCTATGTCATGCCCTGAGTGTAGTCCTTGTGCTCTTCATTTTAGTATATTTTCCATAAGAACTGATATAACATCCGATTCTATCCGTCTATCAGTTATTATAAGTCTCTTCATTTCATTACCAATTGATTCCTATTTTGAGTTTCAGCCCAAAGGCTATGAAAAACAACTCTCATATGAAATGGAAATTTTGTGTAATAGGAGTGTAATAGGAGTGGAGCTCTAATCGATGACCCTGTGTTGAGTTCATTGATCATCAATTGCCTCTATAATCATCAAGGTGATATTCAAATAAAGCCAATATTAAGTACTAAATTAAGTTACGATAAAAAAAACCTAGCTATTCATTAATGAACTGGCTATGTGTCAAGGGATATGCTTAATCCAGGTGCTCTTACACTTCTTACTATTTCTTAGTCATCATTTTGATAGAAATATTTTAAATTATCTTGGTTATTAGTGCAAATTTCAAACTTTTGGAAATGAAAGTACTATGTGCATATGTCCAAGTGGTAAGTTTTTGTTTAGAAAATTAATGATTATATTTGGGTTTTTTTTCTTCACAATAATTATATAATTTCCGAATAGATGTCTATCATTGAAGTGAAGACAAAAAACTTGTTCCCATCGATGGGACCACTGATGGCAATGACGTCAAACACTTACGTAAAAACAGTTTTGAATTTAATGTTCAGTTATTTTGAGATAAAATTGAAATTCAATGCTTTCTTCAGAAACAAAGAGCACTTTAATTGAAGATCAATCGATATTATCAATGATTCTTTGTTTGAACAAATCATTTGATCATGAACATTTTAGCTAATCAAACAAAATTCTCCTCGATACAATAGGTTTCATGGAAAAATTCTAGAATACTCCAGGTCACAACTTCTATCAATTTCATATGATTTTCAGTTGAATTGTTTTCAAAATTAATAAAACAATGAAAATTTAAGCCAGTACATTTATTTATTAATCAAGATTTTAGAATTATAGCTAAGTGAATGAGCTAGCAAGTTTCGAACATTGAAATGTTGTTCAATTTCTTAATAAAAATGAATAAGAATTTGTTTTTGAGTTATTTTTCATCAATTCTACATAAGTCTCATCCAATAATCTATTTTTATTAAATTGAACATGATAATCTTGTTTACTCTGGTTTTTTCCTAGAACTGTCAGATATAAACTCAAAACATCCTGACAATATTTAGATAACTTCCCCATTCATTACACATTTCAAAAGCAAACCGGTATTCAACAAATATTCAAGGTCAAATTAATTAACAATCCTTTAAGTACGAATCATTACCAAGCTAATTTCACTTTACTTTTAATAAAGTCCAAAAGTGTTGCATAAAATGATGAGCAAATAAAATTGAGAATTCAAATAAAGTGCATACCCAAGGTACAATTCAAATTGAATGCTATAGTATTGACACCCCCTTTGAAATAGTTTACGTACTATAAGAGCAAACCATAGCTTAATCCGAAAGAGACGCTAAAACTAAGACTACACTAAAAACTAATTAAAACTAATTTGTAATCTAATATAAAGCTTAATTGAAATATTATCTTGATAATTACTAATTCAAATAATTAACAAAAAATATGACATAAAATGATCCGTTTATTTGATAATTAAACTGAATTAATACGAAAACAAGTGATTAGTGTTGAGACGAGTGTCGATTGTATTGATATCCTGAGGGGTGTTGTCATAAGTGATGAATCATTTTTGAGTTGACTTTGGGTTCAATAGGTTTTTAAAAATTGATTTTTGAGTCAATTGTGAGTCAAATCATATGATTACCTCATTTAAGGCCTCAATCGTTGCCATAATTGGGTCCAATTCAGGTGATTATCGTCAATATGGCACTCAAGACACTACTCAATAGTCAGACAATGTTTTCGAAGATATTTCTGAAGAAATTTTCAAACTATGAACTGATGTTTGTGTCAAACGTCAGACACATCTCTAACTCTCCACAACAGGTATACCATCGATGACTAGATTTCAAATCAAATTAAGATTTAATTAAATATTTTTTAATGTCTTAGACTCAGATGACGTCCACATCTTATGGCAATTCTAAGATTCATTCCATAAATACCATAAATAAGACAAATCTCCCGAAAAATATGATTTTAAGGCACTGTTCACCGACTCATTCGGGAATACTATTGGACGGTATGGTAGAGTCGGTTAACATGACTACAGTCAGAAGACCACTGACTCTGATCTTTGCCTGGATGTTGGCTCAGGACAAACACCTCGAAAAGTACCGCCAATTGTGGTTCAAAAGAGGGTTCGATGTCCTCACAGTCCGGACCTCACCATTAGATCTATTGCTACCTCCGATTGGGGGACGGATTGTGGCACAGAATTTAGTGAAAGCCCTCTCAGAACTGAACTCTCAATACAATGAGATGGTTGTCCACATCTTCTCTGTGGGCGGCTATCAGTTCGGGGAAACCCTCTCTCAGTTGCAGTCAAACGAAGACTACAACAAAATATTGAATTCAATAAAAGGAGTGATATTTGATTCGTGTGTATTCACAGAAGACTGCGCTCCGGGTCTCTCGAGAGCCATAACACTCAACCCAATCGTTCAGCCGGTGATCGAGTCATCGATTTCTGTATTTTTGAAACTATTTGACAAAATTTCTGTTAAAAACTATGAGAAGGCGTCGTATAATATATTTAATCCCGTCGTCCCCTACAAAGGTATTCCTCATCAGTGATTACCACAACTCATATAATCCTAAACTAATTGACTGTTTCTGTAGGTCTGGCCCTCTATTCCAAAGACGATATCGTCAGTAATTATAAGACAAACGAAAGATTAGTCGAGAATTGGATCAAAAGGGGAAATGAAATGCGCGGCAAATGTTGGGATCAATCGACTCATGTCCTCCACTATAGGGACCATCAGATGGAATACGAACAAGAATTGGACGCTTTTATTAAGACTCTAAAACTTAAGACTAACTTTTAAATCAGTTTTAACTCTAAACTAATCAAAAATTGTCACAAATTTTTATCACAAATTAGACCCAATTCTGAATTATTTTTAATTTATTTATTCTTTACTTTGAAATCATTTCAAAATAATTTGTTTTTAAATTATTTTTATATTTATTTTAATTATTTATCAAACTTTTGATGATTTAATGCAATTTATGCCAATTTTCTGCCGGTTTTCTGATTGCAATTAAGCACTAAAATCGTTGCTTTGGGTCTGTTATCCTCTAATCACTAATTTTCCCTTTTCTTCGCTCAGCACTCGATTAGTGTCAGAAACCGACAGATTTTTGCCCTCTTTTTAATATTTAATCAGAAAATTCTTATTCAAAGTGCAGTTAATTCTTACAATTGTTTTAAAAGTTTTATCTATTTATCGGAATCCTTCCTACAGATCGTGGGGTGGCTTCCAATTGATTGCTAGTTTACGGACAGTTTAGGTCCGGATTAGCTCTTTATCTATATTTACGATAAGTTATTCTGAGCTCAGAATCATTTTATGATAGAATTGTTTTAAAATTCTAAACGAATTGAACTTAAAGTTAATAATAGTTTTGTTGAGAATCTGAACGAAAAATAAGTGAAATATTTGTAAATCTTTTCGAAAGACTTCGAAATCAAAAGAAATAAAATATTATTTGACTTAAAAATAATTTGTAATTTTTTTTGTGATAACTCTTATCTAAAAACCAAGAATTTGATTAACTTTACGATAGATTAATAATTATTTCATTGAATCAATTGCTCAACTATTGCTCAATAAGAGGAGCGGTAGCCTATGTTTGACAATCATCTGCAGCTGTAGTTCATTGAATAAAAAAGACGGGCAGTCAAAGGGTTGTTTCTCCCAAAAGCTTTCAGTAAATAAATTGAATTTTTCTGTTCTTTAAAAAAATACATAATTTGTTTCGTCTGAACAAACAGTTGCTTAGAAAAGAGCACAGAATAAACTGTCTGAATGTCAGACACAACTCATTGAAACCTTCATAAAAAAGAGGCCCTCCTTTACTAGAGACAGCGCTTAGAGACTGTATTCCATTTCACACATAATTAGGAAATAAAACCATTATTTGACTTAATATCAAGAGTCTATGGAATCGAAGGATTTCAATATAAAAGTAGTCTTAATATAAATTCATATAAAAAGTGTTTTGAGAGACAACTCAATTGAATTCCAAATATTGAATTCCGTTTTCAATATTCACATCAGATTTCTATCAGTTTTTATATAAGTATTACATTTTATGCCTCAATACCGGAGAAGAGGCAACTGTTAGTCAAATGTGAAAATAGACGAACCCTTCAGATTGTATTCAAGGTCTTCGAAGAAAAAAAAGGTTTTTAATGTGAAAATGCATTAAAACATAATCTCATAGAAATATAACACAGAATAATATAAATTAAAATATGTTTTTAGTTTTTAAAAAAATTAAATTTGAATAAAAATTACTAAAAATTATGAAATTGTTTGAGAAATTAGAAAAATGACAGACAATTCACATATAGTTTTGATTAAAAAAAATTATGGCTTAACCTCATTATAGCCGACAGTTCCTTAGGTTTAGGCTTTTAATGAAAGCGTCGACTTCTTGTTCGTATTCCTTCTGATGGTCTCTGAAGTGGAGGACATGAGTCGACTCATCCCAACACTTGGAACGGACTCTATTCCCCGATTTTCTCCAACTCTCGACTAACTTCTCATTTGATTCACAACTACTGACGACATCGTCTTTAGAGTAAAACATTAGACCTGAAGATCAAAACCAATTAATCAAATCCGGAGAACAATACAAACAATTACTGAATACCTGGATATTTGAGGAATGGATTGCAGATCATGTCCTCCGCCTTAAGATAGTTCTTAACCGAAATGTTTTTAAAAAGTTTCAGAAATACATGAATTGATTTCTCGATTATTGGCTGAATAATTGGGTTTAGAGTTATAGCTCTGGAGAGTCCCGGAGCGCAGTCTTTCGTATAGACCATTGAGTCGACAATAACTCCTTTAAATGAGTTGAGGATATTCTGGCACTCGTTCTGTGCTCTCAACTGAACCAGAGTTTCCCCGAACTGATAGCCACCGACAGAGAAGTAGTGGACAATAATCTCATTGTATTGAGAATTCAGTTCTGAGAGGGCTTTCACTAAATTCTGGGCCACAATCCGTCCCCCAGTCGGTGGTATCAATAGATCTAACGGAGAGGTCCGGACTGTGAGGACATCGAAACCTCTTTTGAACCACATTTGGCGATACTTTTCCAGATGTTTATCCTTAGCCAACATCCAGGCAAAGATCAGAGTCAGTGGTCGTCTGTCTGTAGTGACGGAGAGGGTGTCTTCCATACCGTCCAATAGTATTCCCGAATGAGTCGGCGAACAGTGCCTTAAAATCATGTTTTTCGGGAGATTTGTCTTATTTATTGTCTGAACCTTTGATTTGCCATAAGATGTCGTCATTTGAGTCTAAATCCAAGAAATGAAACAAAATTCTCAATCAATTGATTGACGAATAAAGGGATAAAAAAACTGAAGAACTCTTCGATGGCTTACCTTTTGTGTAGAGTTTGAGATATATCTGACATTTGAGGCAAACATCAGTTCATAGTTCTGGAGATGAGTCAGAAGTATCTTCGAGTGATTCCTAATGAGTCTTCTTAGAGCCATATTGAATGTGTGTGACAATGAACAATTAACAAGGTACAATCAACAGATAGCCGGCAACTTTTCATACAATTATACACTTATTTATTTGAGTTAAATAATTATGAATTTCCTTTCAATTGAATCACAACTTAATAGCTTTGAATTCAATGACAATAGACTTGAGTATTGAATAACAGAATAAACTGAACGACAGTCTAATCGAAAGACTAATAAAAAAATTGATTCAAAAAAATTCAATGAAATTCTATATAACTATTCATTTGCTGTATATTTGACTCAAAGTTTTTATTACAGTCTCTGACAGTCTTTCCACTGAAAAGTCCATTATTTTTGTTATTAAATGACTTCAGAGACATCTATCAGTTATAGAAGTCATTGGTTTTCAATAACTTAGTTTCCAAAAACTGATTAACTTTTCGTTAAAAAAAAGTTTTAGAATTTTATTGGATTTCAAATAAATATTTAAATTATTAAACAAAATGTTTAAAATCATTGATAATTGAAATAATTTTTATGAAACCTTTAAAATAAATGCGAAAAACAAATATTTCAAACGACGACTAAACTACGGATTTTCTTACAGTTTTTCAAAACCTTTTCAATGACTGCTTTTCTCAAATCTCCGTTAAGTATAACAAACAGTGATTCCAATCTTAAGAGTCCGCTCAGAATATCGGGAGTCTCTTCAGGTCCTACCAAAAGAGGTGTAATGAAGAGTGTCTGGAGTTGAGGCAAATGTACGTCAAAACCGCGAATCAGAGTTCCATCGATTTTTCCAATAGACCGGAAAATGAGCTTAAGATGATTCAAACTCTTCAGAGTTATTAAAATTTGATTCAATTCTGAAATATTGTTCTCGTCTTCCGTAGAATAGGTTAGCTTTAGATCCAAACGTTTTAATCGATTGATTTGTTTGAGTGCTGACAGAAATTCGGTTCTTTTGGTCCAATCGTATAGATTGACATCTCT